>JAUCMU010000104.1:7056559-7077122 GCA_032275025.1 Enteromius treurensis
TCTTTGAGGATCAGAAATCTGGCTGATAAGCAAGTGATCAAATACTTATTTGACACAGTAATTCCCAAATAAATTGTTTAAAAAAATCATTGAATGTGATTTCCAGATTTTTCTTTTTAGATTCTGTCTCTCACAGTGGAAATGCACCTGTGCTGAAAATTGTAGACCCCTCCGTGATTTCTAAGTAAGAGAACTTGCAAAATCACAGGGTGATTAAATACTTATTTACCTCACTATATATATATATATATATATACACATTAAGTGCAGTTTCAGTCCTTTCAACAGTCAACCCCACCTCATGTGAATTCTTATGTAACAGTGCGCAAAGTGTCAACATGAGTGATTCCCTCCTAAATCAGGGAGCAGATTACAAAAAAATATGAAATGATATGAAAATAATATGAAAATAATAAAATAAAACAGTTAAACAAATCGTAAAATACTTAAGAATTTCTGAAAATGATGCTCCAGAGGATGGAATGCAGTGGGTTAATATGGATGATATGACAGACTACAACAAATGATTAATTTAATAATTAAAAAATGTTTATGTTTTTGTGAATTGTAATGCCCTGATAACACACCTACATGACAGATGTTTGTCTACTTCAAAACAAATGGGTATATCAAATGTATAAAGGTAGTTGACGTATGAATGTGTCTTATGGTGTGACGTAAAAATGTAAAAGAAAAAAACTTTGAAGATAAACCTCTTTCATGTTATGTCTAACTCTAAGAATGTCTCTAAGAATGTTTTTTGTATGTTAAGCTTTGTTACAACATAGGACACAGTCCAATTTTTACTTGTCAACTAGCCATAAACAAATCTTTAAAAAGTCATTGTATACTAACTTCACTGGAAAAAAGTAAGCATATTGGCCCCAGTTACACCAGTGCATGATAGCATGTGAATTTTACTTTGTGTATCCCATCTATGGTGGCTTCCTCCAATTTTTATTTTAAATTATGCATATGCATATAGAAACAGGCCAGGGTCAATAAAGTTTGTGACTTTAATGTTTTACCATTTCTAATTCTAAATTGTACAGTATGAACATTGGTTCTTTAAGAATTCCACTTCTAAAATGTAATTGAATATTTAGAAAGCCTAATTAATAAATAAAGAAACTAATAAAGAAAGACAGCCATGGGATAGTTGGCAGGGTTTAATTGGGTAATTATTTATGAATAGTTATAATTGTGATCAAATAATTATTTACCCAAGATTTCATTTTAAAATGCAGCCTTGTAAATTAACAGATATTGGTGGGAATCCCTTAAAATGGTTTTGCACTACTGCCTATACATTCCTAGTTATGCCAACGAGTCCTATGATCCTTTCCCAGTTAAAGCACAGCCTCATACTTCCAGCCTAAGGAATTAAAGTAATTACATTATTGTATGTTTTGTTACAAAGTTGAGATGATGTGGCCCTAAGACATACAACTGATCATGAGCAATATTTTTAGTTTAAGAAATGTAACCTCTGGTTATCCTACACATAATAAAAGTGTATAATAAGGGGTGCAGGTTTAGTACATTGCCACAGAGTTAAAAATGTCATATGCATTGTATATGGCAAATTATTCTGTGATCCATTTTTAGATTACTGTAAATTGCATTCATTTCCCAAACCCACAATGATTTATTATGACTCATGTGTGTAATCTAATTTTTTTTAAATTGGCTGATTCTTCAACATGAGTCATCAGAAAGTGCTACTATTAAAATAGAAAAGAAGACAGTGAACTTCCGTAGAGGCCCAGTCCAATAAATGTCTGTATGTGTTTGTGGAATAGCTTGAGATAAAATATTTGTCATTCTCTAAAAACAACAACAACAACTTGACATTATTTTCAGGTTAGAAAAAGTAAAATCGAAGCCAACATTCAGATTTTAAAAAATGGCCACATGAAAAAATGCATGTCTTGGCATTTCTGATGTTCTGTCTGTTCCTGAATTCTTCACCTGTTTTCTGTTTTTCTTTGCCGAATTCACATTTGTTTGCCTACATTGCTGCCTAGCACATGCACCGTTGCCAGCTCTTTATCTGCCAGTCGCTTTCGGTTTGCCTTTTTCATGATAATTTTTCATTTAAACCTGTGAACCAACCATCTGTGAATCCTCATTCAAACATGCCATTACAATCTTGCCAGCATAGAATCATCTAAAGGTGACTAGCTCTAGGTCAGCAAGGTGCACTTTTGGGAGAAACACAAGTCTCATCCTTCCCAAATCCAGTATCCACTGGTAAAAGCCCTGTCTTCTTTCTCATTAGATTTAACCCCATTAACCCCACACATATGCTGGTTATCCTAACAGCTGCAGCCGATTCTTCTCCCAGCAATTCTCCAACGTTACATTCAACAAGGCAAAGATGACTAACATCATTACACATCTTACTGCTGGGAAGTGTTTTTTTGAGAAATGCTGGCAATCTACTTTTTCACCTTTACCAGGGGAGTTGAACATGGGACTATACCATATTGGACTTAAGTCTGCATGGATGGTTGTTGGAAATAAAGGATGAGGATCCAACATTGTAATTTACAACACTGCTTACAACGTCTTTATTTAGCAGCATGTCCAGTAAAAGCTGATGCTTGTCAGTAGCTGTGGTTCTATTACTGTGAGCAACATGGATTTCTGCTCATCAGCTCATTAGTAGCAAGACCTGAATTGGGTGTGTCTGATAAGGGAGGAATATAAAATATGTAGCAATTGTGCTGGGAGCCTCCAGGGCCGGTTACTGGTTATTTCCAGTAACCACTCAAAGGAAATTTCTTTTTCTTTTATTCAGCTTCAGTTCTTGCACTTCTTTGCCTCATGGTGGTCACTTTATTTATGACAACTCTGCTTTATCCTGGCGTGTTAACCTGCTCCAACCATCCTACCTGGAAAAATCTATTGAGTCTGAAGCTGCTTGTTTAATAAGGGTTAGAGCTATAATTTTATTAGGTTTATCATCCTGCCTGCAGTTTATTGCAAGCAGTCCTCTTTCAAAACTGTATGGGGACAGCAAAGTGAATCTCTGTCTGTTCACAGGTCAGAGAAACTATGACATTGAGAATCAGAAATAGTTGGCCGTTAAGTTGACTTTGTAGGAATTACAACTGGATGGAACAATCAGTTTGAATTACTACAGAAGCCTAGAATATATCAAAGCAGGCAATTGTTGAACTGCTTCCAGTTTTTCCATTCTTACTGCACAAAATATCTGATGGCTTTCCTTTTCCTGCTGTCATCCTGCCCAAGGATTTGGTTTGGCCTTGTGTATTTTTCAATCAAGATCCAGGTTCAGAGAGCTCTCCAGCTCTCCTCTTTTGGACATTCTTTGTGACTTTGTCTGTATGTTATAATTTTTGATCCATCTGTTAATGGATTGCTCATTTAAACATAACATTCATTGGGAGCATATTCTATTATAGAGCAGTAATGCATATACTGTACATTCACTGACATTACAGTATCCAACATACACACTTTTCTCACCCCAGGGATGAAATCCAAGTAATTCCACTGACCGTTATCTGCAAAAATATCTTGTTGCCTGAATTCATGGCAGATATTAGACATTTTCTATACTTTAAACAACTCTCAGTTTAGTGCTTTCCTCAGTGAAGATCAACAGCAATTGGAGATTAATATTAGGTCAAACATCCCAGCTGTATACACCACATAATTGTTCACTCCCATCATAACCAAACCAATGGTTTTAGTTGAATTTGAAATTCTATAATACATTTTAATGTGAGAAAACTAATATCTATATCAGAATGATTGTTGCATGGCGCCAAACTTTTGGCAAGATAGAACATGAAGAGTTTTGCAATATTGCTTTAAACAATATGGTTTAATTGTTTAAGATTGTGCTGTAGAAAATAGCTGCAATTAGCTGCAATTTCTTGCAAGCCCCTGTTGAAAAAAACATCATACTAATAAGGTATGTTTTGAAGCATGGCTGTTGGTCATGTGCTGGTTTAAACTGGTCCTTCATGTACTGGTTCTAAGCAACTAGCTCCTGCTTAGGAGCAGCACATGATCAGCACTTGACCATCTTAAACCAGGTCATGACCAGCTAAGGATCCATTTAAAGCTCAAACCAGCAGCCATGCTTCAAAACATATTCCACCATCATGTGTTTTTTTCCCAGTATTGAAAAGGCTGTCATAAAATAAGAAAACTGATAATGACAATTTCCAATGCATTTAAGCCACTTACAATGCATCTGTTACAATGCAGGGTTCATTCTATCATTTTCCATGTTCCCTGAGATTCGTTAATAGTGCCATGCTCTACCCATAGAGGTCCCCAAAAAATTTGCTCTAAAACAGTCTACAACAAAATATTTTCTCCTCAGGCTGCTCATTTTCATACAACACATGCATTACATTCCAAGGGTTATGAGACTCTATGACAGTTTTGTGAGATAAACACCCTAAGCTGCTATTTCTCCCTCTAATCTTCATTTAGAAGTACAAGTCATAGTTTTAGTGGCCACTAGTGGTCAGTTCAAATAGAACTTGCAATAATGTCTACCTTCACTATAACGTATGTAGGATCAAATATTTCTCATGAGACCAAGGATTCTTAATTAATTCTTAAGTAGCATAAACATTCATTTTACCACATTCACAGACATATGTCTATAAGCTATAGATGAATTGTTATTCCGAGAAATTTAGTCTCTCTTTGGTTGTATTGATAGTTGTTTTCCACATGTTCTTCACAATCCAGAAACTAAACATGGACCAAAGTGGGTTAGGAGGTAGGAGGATGTGTTAATTGCCTGAATGAAACCTTTCCCCTCGTTTGTCAATCTGTGCTGATCCAGGCTATGCTATACTTCTCCTTTCATCTGTCCCCTGATTGATCCTTTGCTTCAGTATCCCCAGACAACTGAACAACTTATCATTAATATGGAGAAAATACATATATGACTGATAGCGGCTTATTTATGCTGTAGTCTGAATGTTGGGTTGTGATCTTTACCAAAGTAATGTTTGTTTAAACATTTTTTTAAATGTTTGTTTAATTATATATACAAGTAACAATCTTTTTTTCTTATGGAGGGATAAGGCGTAATTTCAACCCAAATTAATTTGATGAATCCCTTTTATATTTTGTATGTAGGTTTGTCTGACTTGAAAAATCCAATTATTATCAAAGAAATGAATGGGATAGTATACTAAAAATGACAATTCTGTGATTATTTACTCATTTTAAACCTGTATAACTGACTCTCATCTGTGCAACACAAAAGAAGATATTTTAAAGAATGTTGGTAGTCAAACTGCTTTGTGACCATGGGCTTTTATTATGTGGACAAAAAAAAGGTTTGAGATGTTTATCAAACCTTTTCTTATGTTCCATGGAAGAAAGAAAGTCATACAGTGTTGGAAAGATTAATAATTACAAAATTGTAAGTTTTGGTGAACTATTTTCTTTAGATCATAGTCAGTTCTGATTAAGTATGCTGACTGCTCTTTGTATAATTTTCTCTTTTTTTTTCTCCCTCTTTATTGTCTATTTTAGATTGAGATTCGTGATACAAAGGACCCTCGATTCGGTGTCCAGCGGTTTCCGTGAGGAACCAGCATCCTCCCTTCTTTATCTTCTCCTCCATCCCTCTCTCCTTGTCCTCAGGCCTGTGTCTCTAAACTCAGTCAGGATGCTGCTAGTTCAGCTCTTTGTAATATAGAAAAAGACTGGAATACATTTCAAGAAGAGAACATATTCAACATACACCTATTTAAAAACCACGAGAATTTAAAACCAATAAAAAGAAGAAAAGATCAGCTTTACATAAACCAACAACTCTGGGAAAGTAACAAGTTACTCATATTACTACTGTTATTTAATAATGCTTTGATGACAATTATGATGATAGTCATGATTATGCTTGCAACAGCGATATTATGTTCAGACTTTCATATTTTATCTAAAATGGGGAACATATTTCTAGCTTTAAGAAAATACAATGAATCAATGCATATGTACAAGAGATTGGGTGCTACTCTGGACACGCAGATGAAAAGGAAAAACATCAAGCCAAAAATTTAAATAAAACAAAAAAAAGAAAGAAAAAAAAAAAAGAAACATTTTGTACAGCACAAGATGTAATTTTGAAGACCATCTTTTTCTGAAAAATTTTGAATTCCCCTCTTTGTACATGTGGTCAACAATCAGAGTTAATTGATGAATTAAATAGTTAATTTGTAAATTCTATATTTATATGGATACAGGGTACAGCCATTAAGCATTTATTCACCCACATCATATTCCTTCTATAAACTGGAGTGGATTTAACTGATTTATTATTTTATCTCTCTGTTCACATGAAGGTACCAATAATCCTTCTATGACAATAGTTAATCACAACTATCCCACAGACATGTAGTTTGGCATGCAAAACTATTCTTACCTTTCTTTTTTTAAGACACTTCCTCTCTTGATATTTCCTTTTTTCATTGAGTGATATCAATACGATTAGCACATGATCCTTTTTTGTTATGTTAATTTCATAATTCGTCATTTTCTGCAGCTTTTTGTGGTCGTAAGACCAGGGTGAAATTTTCATGTGTTGTTTTCATTAATCATTTGTCTCGATGAAAAGCCCTGCATGCTGCATTTTTACTCAGGCCCTACATGTTCTTATCTGCCATTTCCCACATTAGAGCACAGTGGTACAGCACAAACGTAACAGTAACACATCAATAGGTCACTACTACTAGTCATGAAAATGACTACCTCTTTGTTTCCAAGGCAAGATGTGTAGCACAATTATTCACACAATTTCTCAGCATAAACTCACCATACATTCAATGGACTGATGTGACTTCATATGCAAAATGCAACATCTGGTTATTATAATGATGAAATCAACAGTCATTACAGCAAATAAGACAAATATTTTGTCATAAATTTCTTAAATATTTGCACCATGGTGCACTAGTCAAGCAAAATCTGAATTCGTGCAAAATCAATAATGGTCACAGGTTTTACTTTGTTTCCGTTATGTTTTTACCAACATCTCCCTCCACTTTGTGTTAAACAATCTAGAAATAGAATTTCTGCTAAGTGGCAAGAACTAACACAGACCTGCAACGTGTACTGGACAACAGCAGTTAAGATCATCTCAAGAGGAAAGCCCTGCCGGGGGTAGGTCTGGCCCCTAGTCTTGAGTGATGGATTTTGAAGATGACATGAGAAGGACTCAAATGAAAATGAAATGTGATGTACTCCATGGTGCTTAAACCCTTCTCACCCTTAGATAAAGACTGCTTTGCTGCTCCCCATCTACCTCAGCCTTGAACCCCTCCTACTCTATTTTCTTGATATGCTCCACTGGGAGACAAGCTAGAGATGAATGCTGAGATCAGACGGAGAGTGGGGGTATGAGGAGCAGGAAGAATAGACTGCATTGGACTTTGAGACTATTGGGTTTCTATTCCATAATCTTAAAATGCAGCTTCTCCATTACCTCCCTGCATCCCATCATTTAACTACACTACTGTTAAAAGGTTAGGAAATGCTAAGACATTTTGTTTGTTTGTTCGTTTAAAGAACTTGAGACTTTTATTTACCTAGAATGCCTCAAATTTATCAGAAATGTTTTACAATTTTACAAATGCTGTATTATAAATGCTGCATTGTTCAAAAGAGTCTTACATGTGCAGCATTCAGTTTTCAAGCAGCTTATTATCCAGTTTTCTCCAGCTCAGTGTTTTGGCTTGTTTTGGCATTTCCCATGAACCTCAGCCCAAGACTAGAAACTTATAATCATACCTTTTTATAATATAATAATCATAATAACAATTTACAATCCATTATTTATGTTCTCTTGCCCATTTAAGCACTTTATTCTGCCAGAGTCATATTGAAGCAAACAGTACAATTTCCACGTGGATTACATCATGTCAAGAAGAAGCTGTATCCTGCGCTGTCATCCAGTTATGGCAATGGGTGTTTCGTTTACCAACACACGCTGTAGCGGTAGGCTGATCTTAAAGGACTGCGCCATCTGACCAATCACAGCAGTGAGGGCTCACAGAAAGGAGGGGTTTAGAAAGATTGCTTCAAACAAAACGTTTACTAATCATTTAGGAATGGGGTCCAATTAAATCAATTTTTTTGGAAAAAACTAAAGCGTTTTTTGACCCTGCATACAAGAGACTCGTGAAGCAATATTAGCAACCTTTAAAATGGAATAATAGGGGCACTTTAAGTACAAAACTGGCACATTCAAAAGAATTCTTAAAAACTGTTTTCAGTCACCATTGACTCCCATAGTATTTTTCTTTCCAACTATTGAAGTCAATGGTTACTGACTTAATTGTAAAATATCTTGCTTTGTGTTCGGCAGAACTAAGATATTTATACAGGTTTGGAACTACTTTAAAGGTGAGAGTTTTCATTTTTGGGTAAACTATACATTTAATGCTCAGCAGACAGAAGGAGCAATTTCTTTCAAAAACATAAAAATGTCTTGGTTTTCCCAAACTTGGTAGTGTATTTCTGTATCCATCATTCACCACTTCCATTTCATACTGTACAGTATATATACATATATACTGTATATATATATATATACAAACAAAAATGTATTTAATGGTTATTTCAACCTGGGTGCACTGTGCCGATCAACCTTTTTTTTTTTTTGATAGGAATAACACATACACAAACAGTACTCCCAATGACAACTAGTTATTTTGAAAAATTTGGACATCTCAGGGGCAGTGTATTTCTGCAGTACTGAATATAATTTCTTCTCAAAGCTGGTTTAATTATTTTTCCTAATGCCAGTAGCCTGCACTGAGCAATTGTTACGGCATAGCAACTTTAATTTATTCAAAATAATATGTTGCAATTCCAGACCATCTACCTTGCACTATATATGATGGGTTGTTAAAATCCATCAGACATTACCATAACCATTGGCCAGTTGTTGTTGGTTTTTTTGTTTGTTTGTTGTTTTTTTTTAATTTATGCAACATTTTCATCTTGATACAGTGTAGATGTAGAAAGAAACTTTTAAGAGAAATGTATTGGACTGCCAGTATTCGGATCATTGTGTTAAACGAATTTGATGTTTTCGTGTTGGTCTTAGCTGTTACCTTCATTACCACACAACATCTGTTAATCTCATGTGAAATGACACCGTCATCCAACATCCAGTCATTAACATTTCAATTTATAAACAAGTGTCGATAGGCCCATGTTTCTGAAGGCTTAGTAGTGTTTCATTTATTTTTAGGTTTTACTTTCTCTTCTGTCTTGACTTTTTTTAAATTGATCTAATATTTAAAAACATAAATAAAAAAAAACAAAAAAAAGAAAGAAAAAGGTGCCAAAATTAAAGAACAAGAGTACTGTGGAAAGATATGACATGGTTGATTTCTGAAGTTCACATTGTCTTTTCCTGTGCTTCACATGTTTAATTCCTCTCTTTTGAAAATTATTGCTTTTTGCTCTAGTTGTAAATGTTTTTCCCCCCTCTGATCTTTCTGGAATGCTGCAATCTCTAAATTAAACAAACATGTATAAAAAATATTTCTGCAAGTCAAAGGGGATTGCAACATAACTGACATCGTCACCATCACTGAAATATTATTGGTGTTGTTGTTTAAAATATTAAAAAACAAAAAACATTGAGGAACATGTTATGGGTTTATTTTGGGGAAGGTACAAATTGTACTCAGGTATTCAAAAAAAAAATGGTCCCACTTTATATTAGGTGGCCTTACCTACCTTAACTTAACTACTTACATTTAAATTAATATTTGGTACAATGCACTAATTGTGTACATACATGTTTTATACTGCACTTATATTTTTACAAATACCTATATATAGTTGCATCTTTAATTAATTTCATTTAACCTACCCATGCCACCAAACTTGTCCCTAACGTTACCCATATCCCACCTCAATATAGCAACAAAACGGTTTTTCAATACAATTTAACCACAATAAGTACATTGTATTTATTTTTTGTTTTGTACATAGTAGTCAATGCCACCTAATATAAAGTGTGACCCAAAAAATTAAATAATAATAAAAAATTGGTGTCAAGCAATATGCATGCTTTTGTAAACTACAAAAATTACACCTTAGTGCTTCTGATCAGAAAAAAAAAAAAGAATATCCTTATCCTGTTTCAAATTCATGGCTGAACAACCTAACATCCAACCTCCCAAAAATATTATGTGGGTAAAACGGCCAACTAAATTCCAAACAAATAATAACTAATAAGTCCTATTTAAGAGAGAGAGAAAATAAAATGCTTACACACCTCATTTAATTGTTTTGATTCAGTATGAATTTGAGTGTGTTTGTGTGCTATATTTAGCTGTATCTGAGCAAGAAAAATATGCTGGAAGCCTGCTTGCACATTACATAACAATTATGAAAAAAAATGTCTGTGTCCAGTGCACTAGGAGAATGAAGGGCTAAATCAAAAGCCAACACACGAGGATGATGAAAGAAAAAGGCTGGGCACTGGCCAGCACAGACTGAATCGGTCATTGCCAGAATAGGTGCCAAAATATCAGCAGGCATTAAACGGCATCTTTGATACTGCCAGGTGCAGCAAGCTGTGCTATAGAGAGAAACACCTCCACCCTGGGAGTAATTACTTCAGCGGAAATCCAAAAATGTGATGCTGGGTCACCAAATGACACATATTGTGTTCCAGTACACCAAGTATGTGTTTCACTGTTTTTGCTATTTACAATATGTCATACATCACTTGCAACTGTATTTGACATGAACTATTTACAAAAATTTTTATTTTGACAAAAAGATTCATGAAATATAAACCAAAATGAAACGTACCTTTTTTTGCCCCCCTTAATTCTAGTTACTAAACTCATCAGACTCATTATTATTGTGAAATATGTCAAAAATAGGTTGTAATTGTAAATACTAATAAAAAATAAAATGGTAATTCTTGATTTATAAATGTTAAATATTGTAGTTCTCCTCTCATATAAAACTATAGTTATAGTTGGAACCAAACTCTTCTTGTTTTCTGTTGAAATGGTGTGTGTTTTGTTTGTGTGTTCTTTGTTTTTTTATGGGGTTTGGGGGAGGGTCTTTCAAAGCCACCTGACACTTGACTCCTAGCAGCTCAACCATCCTGTCAACAAACTCTGTCAAGCGTACCTGTCTTGTGAAATCTTTTTTATGTTTTTACATTATTTAATTTTAAGTTAAAAATAATTATAATTTTAAATAATATTAGAATTCATCTTGTAACAATATTCTTATTTTTTCTAGCAAAAAAAAAATTAAGTTGTTTACAGCACTTTTAAAGCATTGTTCTTGATGGAACCTGTAAAAAGCAATCTATATCAGCATAAAGGGTTTCTAATCTTCCTATGTCTGTTTACTACAAATATCCTGAGAGTTTAGGTAATATTACTCTTCGCCTGCATCCTGAGCAGTGATGACTGACGAAAATATGTCAATCAATCACTAATTGTTTAACATACCGCTTTTAACAATACAGATTTTGTCAAAGCACTGAACAGTATCAATGATTGAAAATATGTCCATTGGAGGCTTTAAAGAACAATGACGCTGTAAAAACATATTCCATTTATAACATAAGTATTAAATGTGTTGTTTGCAAAAGCAATTTCTCAGAATAAATACCTACTTCAAAATCATGGCTTTTCAAAGGTTGTGATTTTTTTTTTTCAAGAATGGTTTAGTCAGAGCATCTACCAGCAGGGGTTAACTGAGCCTTGCTTAACACAAAACTTTAACATCTTGGTCCAGAGACCACTGCAGAAGTTGCACATTGGTGGCACGGTGATAACTGATTTTTAAATCTCAGAGTGGTGTGATAGCATGCTCATGATTGTGTTCTCAATCAAAATGAGTAGAATTAAAAAGCAGGATTTGATTTCTTCCTCAGCCCCTCCATATGACATGCATTTCTTCAGATTTGGACATGTGGACTCAACAATGAATGACTCCAAGATCCTATAAAAATATTGTTTGCAGTAGTTAAGAAGGTTCTTACTTTTTGTCTTATTTATTGTGTTCTTTGGTAATTTACCTGCAGAACAATTATTCAGTTGTTACCTTACATTTCACATATTTACTTGATATTTAATTGAGACCTGAAAACCAGCATCAAAACGTTAAGTTTGATTAACTGGCAGCTGTGCTGCAGATTCTGACAAGAAGGGTTTGAGAAACAGGTAAGTGGCACCAGAATACCAACACATCTCCAATGAGTTTGTCCTCATTATCCTGGATTATTTAGCTGGCAGAACTATTAAAGGGTTTACTCCACCCCAAAATAAAATTTGTCATTGATCACTTTTCCCCTTATTGCAAACCTGTTCATCCTAAGAACACAATTTAAGATATTTTGGATGAAAACAGGGAGGCTTTTAAATGCAGAGCAGGTTAAATGCAGAGCACAAACTCCTAGTATGGGAACATGTCACTTCCCAAACTACAGATTGAACCACAGAGGGCAGACGGACTATTCTGACAATGTCCTTGACAGTGGTAATTGTTTGCCAGTCAACAAGACAGTCAAAAGCCTCATGGTTTTCATCCAAAATGTCTTAAATTGTGTTCTGAAGCATTTACAGGTTTAGATTGACATGAGGGTGCATGATTAATGACAACATTTCAAATTTGGGGTTGGAGCAACCCTTTAAAGATGGCATCAATTTGCAAGTAATTCAATAGCCTTGCATTTTACTTAGAAGTTTGGTTACAGCACATTAGCATGCCAAAGATCTATATATAATATATATATATAGTTCTATTAACAATATCAGAAATATCTTTGGAAACAATAAACAATTTAAATATATATATATATCTATATAATATCTATATTATATATATATAAATATACACATATATATGTATACGTATGTATATATGTATACATATATATTTGTATACATATATGTATTTGTGTGTGTGTATATATATATATATATGTAAATGTATATATATATATATATATATATATATATTTACAATTGTTTATTGTTTCCAAAGATATTTCTGATATTGTTAATAGAACATAAAATGTCTCAATACCTATATAACTATATCTTTGCATGATATATAATTTAATGAATACCTACAATAAATTAATTAATTTACCCACAGACATTCCAGTGATCCTCTTGAACATTGGAGAAGAAATGGTATTGGTTACCTTCATTTAAAAAATTGCTTAAATTTTTAAAAATGTATAATGCTGCAAATGTGATGCTGCACATGCTCATGCACTAATCAAACTCAGATCCGGGTCCAGAGATGGTGCTGGGTTCTAAAGAGTTTGAGGCAATTACTTAGCGATTGTTAAGAAGAGTGTACTTTAAATAGCATACGTGTGTAGTACACATGTAATCTGAATGTACCATGTGTAATCACAATGTCATGTGACCTACTGTATTAATGTCAGTTGAGTCACTTTACTGCCTTTCACAAATACTCTACTGTCTCACAAGGGTCTTGCAGAGTGCCCATTAAATGTACACTTCAGAATCTCACTGGAAGCCTAAAGTCATTTTCTTAAGCGATTTCGTCTGCTGTGTAAGAAATACAGTTAATTCGGACATACTACTCTTTTTCACATACTTTATTGTAGAAAATTCTAGGATTTCAGATGCATTAAGATGTCTTTACCACCTTGTTCTGAGTGTATCCCTTCAGCTTTGTGACAGGGCCTTCTAGGGGGTCAATGGCCAATCTTGAATTACATTGCATTACTTCTCTCTGTTAATGTCAAATTTAAATATCAAGACCTGCTAGTAGCATGCAGCTGAGAAAGTTATTTTAAGTATTCAACTTACATGTGCATGAACGGTCAATGCAAGTTGACAGCAAACACATTAAATATGTTCCATATTGTGTGTATTCTTCTATATGCTTCTCTAGTTTTTTTTTCAACTGCATGTAACCAACAAAGTTGTGTGCAAGTAGAGGGTCCTTCACTGCTGTACTAACACATTTAACCACATCAGCATTTTTACTGATTGTCATGTGGTCACATGCGTTTTCTACCACCTGCAAACTAATGTAAACAAACTGACTATTTCAGACGTCATTTATACTTGTATTGGGGATTGTACACTTGAGATAGGATTGCCCAAACTCACATCTCAATAGCCAGCTTAAAAATAAAAAGGTAATAACTACCATAAGGCTAGCTTTTTCCATTTTTTAAGGCCCACCATTGACCATATTTTGCAACTACTACACAGGAGTTTTTAAAATGTTATATTATAAATAGAAACAAACCATTATTATCACCTTTGAGCTCTTTCCATGCAACCAATACTCAGCAAATGCTAAAACTAGTTTTAAAAATGTTCACAAACGTTTTATTTAAAAAGCAAAATGTGATGCATCTTATGTCATGAAAAGGGGAAAGGGTTCAAAAAAAAAAAAAAAAAGGATATGGATATGGATACTAGAAAAGTGCCAAATGTTTGTGGGGTTAAGAAGAGGTGAGTCTCAACCAAAATCTTATCCCATAATCCCAACCCAAGACTGTTACAATGACACAAAAGAAATATCATGCAGCAAATTTGGTGTACTATATTTCTGTGAGAACAGAATGACACTTCACCCAAGTACATATGATCATGTAGTTAAGTTGCTGGTAAATTTCAGATCACATAGTCTTTTTTTTTTTTCTTTTTCAAGAGACATTCATATAAACCAGTGAGCTAAGGCTGACCACATGAACCCGTCAATCATTTCACGATCTTTTCACACTAGGCCAAAACAAAAACAGTCTTAATCTTTTCTATTGTTGGACAATGCTAGAATAATCCACCAAGCAGATAACTTGCATTCTCTTAACGCAACAGGGGCATCGGTTATGTTTGAAGCAGGGTTTTAATATCCCACTACTGTGGTCATCATGGCACATGACTTTGTAACCTTACCGTTTAAGAAAGGTATCATCCAAAGGAGGTACAGCACAATGCCTATTCTGTTGAAAAGGCTGTACTGTGAGCAGCTTTAATTAAAAGGGGGGACGGGGACGCTTACATTTAGGAGACCACAGCAGCAGCACACTTTGCTTTGTCTTATTTACTGATCAAACCATTTGGCCATAGCATATCCTTTCTCTCTTCCTTTCTAAAATGGTGGCTGGAATGCAAGGACTGGTCAAGGAGAGAAAATCATTGAAGAGAATGAAGTGAGAAAAATGAAGTATACACTTGGGATTAAAGGGCTAGGGAGGGTACACATTTTTAACGGAGTATAAACAAAAACATTTCTGCAAAGTCCTGTGCCTTGCAAGTCACAGAGAGGGTCTTTAACAATCATTGGAAACAAGTTAAAAAACAAAGTTTGAACTAACAATTGAATGTTTTTACCTTGAGAGGCAACCGTGATCACACTGGGAAACAAAATATACAATTCAACTGGACCAACTGAAGCACCATAAGATCTGCTCGTCAAGTATTATATATCAAGTGAATAGTGATTTTATGACACTAACAGAGGCCCGTCGGACCCTAACGACAGCTAGACACTGGAATGATTCAGAGTGAGGAAATAACTCACTGTTCACTAAAGAACTGCTTTCATGTGCATTCAAAAACACTTTGCTTTCCAAGCGTGCCATCCATGAACATACTACACGACTGTTCTGATGACGACTACTGATAAAACTGAGAGTGCACTCCGAGTCAAGCGTGCAAAGCATCTTAAAATAAGAGTGCCATTTTCAAACGGTCATGATATCATTCATCAGACATAAAAGTTGAAAACTTATCCAAGATCAGCATGTTCACTTTAACTCTTGGATAAGTCTTAAACATGAAACAGTTTTGTTTCACCACTGGTGCTCAACTCAGTAATTTTCCTCTTACTCTTAAATACTTGCACTTCAGTGTGAACACATCATTGTAGCATTTGGGTGAATTTTCAAAATACATTTAAATCTGGTTATATACTCCAAACTAGTTGCTTTAATGTTCCATTGATTTGATTGTTATGAAGTCCACACTAAGTTACACGTAACTGCAGAAATTCCGTTTTTTGGAAAAAGATGAAAGGAACTGGGGAAAGTAAGAACAAAAATAGACCATCCATACTGAACTCGATACATCAATTCCCTCTAACAACGCATAGCTTCTCCACAGGTAAAAGTGAGGAGGATGTCACACACCTCTTTCTGACACACGCACGCACACACACTCACGCACAAACATATACACGCACACTGCGGGTCCTAAAAGGTCCCCGACTGTGTCCATACCCCTGAACCCTGTAAATTTCGTTGTGGATAGTGCTGTGCTCCAGAAGCTGTGAGATGTCTCGAGTTAGCCTGACCGGGTCTGTCTGTTCTCTGGCTGTGCACTCTAGACGACTGAGCCAATCTGGAGCCATGAGCACCTTGCGTGTGGGGTACTGCAGCGTTGTCCATTTTAAGGTGGCCTCTGGTGGGGAGAGAGAGAGCAGCAGCCAGGGAGCTGTCCAACAGTTTAGCTTTAAGGCTTGAGGTGTCCAATGCACCTCCACTGCTGCTGTGAGGATGTGGCGCACACATTGTTGAGTCCACTGAGGAGATAGATACTGTAGAAGAGGACGGGCTTTCTTGGGTGAGCGGGCTATGTGTGGGCAGCTTTAAAGGGTAGTATCCCGGCCCACCAGAGCTGCAGGGGGGAGGAGAGGGGCTTACAGATGGACAGAATGGAGAGGAGGAGCTCTGCTGGTCGTAGGCTGGGCTTTCCAAATGCTGATGGGATTCTGGCTGAAGAGGCAGCATCTGCTGGATGTTCATTAAAAGGCAGATTTAGTCTACAGCTTCCATAAAAAAACGATTTAACAAGACAACAATTTTCAGCATTTCTAATAATAATAATATTTCTTGAAAACCAGATCAGCATATATTGCAATGTTTCCGAAGGGCCATATAAATAAATATAGACTGAATGCTTGAGCACCAGTCTTTGTAAGCATAAACAAAAAACTAAATCTTAAAATTAATTACTCCAATATTTTGACTGATAGTGTATGAATTCCGTAACATTTTGTCAAATACATGTTAAACTTGAGCGTTGTGATTATTCTACCTGATGTGGGTGAAGCGACGGACTTTTTAAGGGAGAGGCCAGAGAGGAGCTTTGAAGATCAAACCTGTCCATTTCAACAGCATCTGACAAGACACAGAGAATTAGTCAAACTCTGCTGCTAAAAACATACTTCACTGTTATTAAACAGAGAACGAACATAAAAAACCCTCAAATCATACCAGAGCTTTTGTTACGACTGCTGACTTGCTCATTAAATCCAGCATCTCCTCTTTTAAGGACACGCTCCATGTTTAGGTTACCCCTCAGAACACGCTCCAGAGCACCTTGTCCTTCCCTCAACCGCTCAACTGATGTAGGGACCATCCTAATAGACATAAATAAAAAAATCAAAGCAGGTCACATTCATGATGACTATTCATTAAAAACTAAAATATATTAATTAAAGCCTAAATATAAACATGAACAAAATTTCACATTAAAATTGGCCAAAAAACAAAAACTGCAATGTGAACAACAGCACTACACAGCAATCACATTTCTCTAGTGCGTAGGCCCAAAACGTTAAAAATGCACAACAAGCACAAAAGCTTGTACACAATGTCCTTCATGTAAAGAGGCCAGAAAAATACAGTACATACCAAAAAAAAACAACAACAAAATGTTTTGTCCTTGCACTATACATTTTTATTTTTATGAATGAAGACTTCCGTAGATTTGTTTCATGAAGGATATTGTAATTTAATTTAGAATACAATAAAACTGAAAACTGTCATTTAAAAACTAATTCAGAATCTTAACAAAAAATAAGATAAAACTGAGCAAAACTGTTGACTTAAGGCCCCGATATACTTCAAACTAAATCATGCAAGAAAGAATAAACAGAAATGACGTCATTTCAAACAAAATCCCTCCAAAACCAAGTTCGAATCGGCTGACCAAAGCAAACTTTTTGGTCCGAGGCGCTTACACAAGCGGTGGGTGTGTTCTCAAAAACTCCACCTTCTTTGACACTAAATAAATAGAATAATAAAACTTTGTTTTTATTCAAACTTTTAGGCTATGTGTATGCGTCGCATCATGTTTACATTAATCTACTCCCCGCCTCCATCACCGCAGGGTGTCAGAATGTTCGGAAAACAGTATATCGTCGCTTATCCTTTTTGAACTTCTTTTTGCCCTCAAACGAAGAACGAAAAAGAAGTTCGTTTGAAGTGTATCAGGACCTTTCTGTTGGAATGAATCTGTGTTCTTTTCTCACCAGTGGTTGGACTCTGGTCCGCCCAGCACTGTGGTCTGTGTGTGGTTTCCAGACCTGATGCCAGGAGGACTGACCTCCTCTATCTGTGGGAAAGCTTGGCGTTCTGGAGAGAATGAATTGTGCGGAGAGACTGCAGGTTGAAAATGCATTCGCGGCTGTCCTGGAGACTCTGTGCGAGGGCAAATTGAGCTGAGGTTTGTGATGTGGGGCACTGGGTCCCGTGGACCTTTCTTTCTTTCTCTGTACTCCAGCAGAGAGACCTACATGAAAAGAAAGTATATCAGTGTGACTAAAAGATGCAAATGGATGACAAATTGGCATGCAGTTCTTTCCTTCAGTATAATTTCTTAGTACACTCATGCATCGTAATATTCACGTTCACATAAAGCAACTCATGCATGATCAATTGATGTAGAATGACATCATCTATAACTTCAATGGTATGAGAAAGACACAACATGCATTATTACCTAACACCGCTATTCAGAAAAACACCATCTTAAATGCTTGTATTATCGCAATCAAAAGCTGTTTTAAAAAATAAAAGTGTTTTTTCTCAGCTAGAACAACTTGCAAAACTAACGTCAGACCATGAGAAAGGGCATCCTAGACTTCATAACAACGGCAAAGAAAACCCCACACAAACATAGAGACATATTCACCATGAGAATTACTTTTAGATTAGACAATGAAAGCCACTGGGGTCTTTAAATGAATACAACCAGCTCTGCAGCAGTTAAATTGTTTTTTGGCTCAATTTGCTCAATACAGATGAAGGAGTACATCATCTGGAGATGCAAATGTTATGGACATGCACACTTCTAGATGGAGGCCACTTATATGATATTCACCATGTTCTGCCCTGGCTTGAACTGGCCCCTTACAGCTAATGCCTGGAACCCAGACAAGCCAGCCAGCTGACTACCAGCACTCACCATGACCCTCTGCCTTGAGAAAAGGGTGGAAAGAAAGATTTTGCAAGAGTTTTAAGAGCGAAGAGGAAAAGAGAGAAACACGAGAGTTTCATGCAAGACAGAGGACCACCCTTCACGATTTGAATATACAATAGGAGAAAAAGAAATTAAACATCTAGGTTTTCCAAATGTTTCAGAATAGTTGTTTTGCAATAAACGGTTTTAGTTTACAGTCCAGCAGTTATTTCTATATACTACACCAACTTAAATGGTTACTCCAAAGTTTTGTCAATCACTCAACCTCATGTCGTTCCAAACCCATGCATGCTTCGTTTGTCTTCTAAACACAATTTAAGATATTTTAGATGAAAACAGGAAGGCTTGTGACTGTCACATTGACTGCAAAGTAATTATCACAGTCAAAAAATAAATAAATAAAAGTATGAAAGACAAAGTCAAAATAGTCTACCTGCAACCAGTGGATCAATCTGAATATTATGACAAGAATACTTTTTGTATGCAAGCAAAACAAAAACAACAATGTTATTCAAAAATTGGCTCCTCTCTGTCCCTCCACATCATAGTTGCACCATTTTGTAAAGTATCTGCTGGATGCAAACTGCATATATTATTCTGTGGTATCTTTCATACTTCCTGGTCCTTGACAGTGATAATTACTTGACAGTCAATGGGACAGTCACAAGCCTCTCGGTTTTCATCTAAAATATATTCAATTGTGTTCAGAGGACTAACTAAGCATTCACGGGTTTGAAACAACATGGGGGTGTGTGATTAATGGCAAAATGTTCATTTTGGGGTGGAGTAACCCTTTAAGAAATATTCTCTGTTCATTACATTTGTAAAGATGGGATGATCCTAAGGGAGAATCATATTGGTAGGGCAACAAGGTAAGAAGTCCCTACAAATAATTAAACTGAACATCAATATTGATTTCATCTGAACAGTTCAATAGTCAAATTTATTGTCATTAAAATAAATTCCCATATTACTGCTATTCAGTGTTGGACTTTGAATAATTTAATTGTGATTTAATTAATCGGAACTAACAGAAACTCTAAACAAAATATTTAATTTAGATTAAATTGGGGGGAAAAAACATTTTAATACGTGGTAACAATTTAAAATACACCCTTGGAGAAAGATGCCCCAGTTAGAATAAGCCACCCATGGTGGTCATCCTACCCCTGTAGTGGGGTAAGATGGTCCCCTTTTTTCTTAAGGTCCTTGGGGTCCACGCTGACCCCGAAGGACGTTCACTAAAAATTAAAAAAATGTTCTCTTTGTCCTAGAGACATGAGACTCCGTAAAACTGTAAACACTTTCTA
>JAUCMU010000104.1:7077222-7095168 GCA_032275025.1 Enteromius treurensis
AAAAAATAGCATAAATCCTATGAAAATTGCAGAAATGTGGAGTAAAAACATTAATAAACAGGAAAATAATTTTTTTATTTTTTTATTTATTATTATTTTGTTAAAAATTTGAAGTTTTGTTGCCTGGGGTCAAAATGACCCCAAAGACCCTAAGTTGGATTCTAAAAAAGAGGACCACATAAGGGTTAAAGTCTTAATTTCCACAATAATATATTGGATGACACATTATCATCATCTTTCACATTACTAAAAGAAAAAGTACTCATAAATGGAAAAACTTGCCTTCTTCTTCTGTGGTGGATTGCTAGGGTTGGGGGATGTGCTGCACTCTGAATATCCACCTCCAAACTGTGTGTCCAGATACATTGAGAGAGGGCCAGAGCTAGACCCCGCTTCCATCAGCAGCCCCTGGCTGCACATTGTGCTTAAGTCAGAGTCAGCCGTGGACAAGACTACCTCTGATTGTGGGAAGTGTCTGTCACTTATAGGACCAGTGGGTAGATTAGCATTGAGAGGAGAGCAGGTGTAAATGAGGTTAAATTCTGTCCTAAAGGCCTGTTCTCTGGCCTGTGCCTCGCTGGCATGTGAAACCAAAGAAGAGTCACATAGACTGGACACAACAGCTGAGCTGCGGGGGGTCCCACCACCAGATCCATTCAGAGAGTCTGGAGCAGCAAGAGAGAAGTCATCTGACATAGGAGCTGGACTTTCCCGGCTCGTGGAAAAGTCAGGGAAGGCGGTGACCCGTGAAGTGAAGTCTGGTCGCAAACAGGGCTGAACAGAAAAAAAAAAAGAAGATTAAATTAGATCATTAAAACAGGATTAAAACTTATCCATTAATCCATTAAAACTTTCCTGATGAACACTCAAATTATTTTTGATGGGTAACACTTTACAATAACGCCTCATAAGTTATTGTTGGTTAATACATGAATTAATATTACCTAACAATGACCAACATATTCGTTAAAGTTTTTACTAATCAATATAAATAAATATTAATGCTTATTGGCACACTGCTTTTTTAATAATATATTAAAAAAATTAATTATAGTCAAATTACTTCAACATATTCCAATCCAAACTTGAACATGCTATTACAACAAATCAATAAAACTTTCATGTACCTGTATGAGAACTTAAACTTACTTCTGGAGTCAGAGATTCTGATCTGTGGACAGGAGAGGCCTCAGGAGAAGAGATGTTCTGTGAAAAAGAAAAGAAGTCATATATACAGTTTTTACTTTTTTTTTTTTTTTTAAAGACAGCAAATCTCTACTAGCTGCTGTATTGAGAGAGAACTCCATTGTGTGTTTGTGTGTGTGTTCAGTTGTTCACCTCAAACTGTAAAGGTGTATTGCAGCGGCTGGCAGGTCGGGATGTGAGAGGAGAGTAAGAAAGCATGGTAGCACTCAGTTTCTCTACTTCCCCACCTAAATAAAGTGAGCAGGGCGTCATGAGCGAATGAAGAGGCGTCATGGGAAGTTCAGATGGCAGAGGTGGGGTGATCGGGGACAATGGTCGTAACAAGAGCTCAGAAGGTGGAGCTGCGGGTTCTGATGAACACTTCAATTTCCTCTTCTTAAATGGTCCTGCCAGCTCTAAACAAGGGACAACATCAAAAAACACTAGTTAAAACCCCAAATCTACGATACCAAGGCTTGTCATTCAAATTTTGCCATCTAAACAGCAGCGTAAGAGCCATTACCAGGTTTGAACGGTTGAGAGCTGCTCGTGCTGCTGGAGTTACTTTTGTGGGAAGAATTAGACTCTGTTCCATCTTCTAATAGGCCAGATAACATGCTCTCATCCAGCGCTTGTTTCATCCACCTCTGCTCAGACAGACACACACAAAGCCATGCCATGTAGCAACAATAACAAATATGAGCCACAATAGAAACTTGAGGTCAGACAACCAAGTCTTTGGGCAATTTGGCTAGAATGCCACTGTAGGGCAGAGCATTTACGTTAAGTCATTGGTTCAGTAACTTATTCTAACCTTCTTGCAAGAACCATATGCAGGGTCAATCATACAGGGTCGCCGCCGTCTTTCTGGGTTAAAGGGAGAACCAAAACGAACGTAATGTTTGGGGGTAGTACAGATGAGAGGTGAATGAGATAGTCCTGGCAGCATGTTGAGGGTGGTGGCCAGGACTGTAGGGTCAGTGGTGATGCGTAATGTGCGTTCTACAGACTCCTCCACCCGCTCTGGAACCTTGTCATTTAACCAATCCGTCACCAGGTACTATAAATAAAGATAATTATTAGTCAATGATACATTACTTCATTTACAGCTCTGAAACCTAGCTGACCACAATCAAGTCACCTTTATATTTATATAGTGCTTTATACAGTAGAGATTGCGCCAAAGCAGCTTTACAATCTTAAATAGGAATAATTTTTTAGAAGTCACCACAAAATCATAGAGAAATATTGTTAATGGACCATTTCAGTATTCATTTTACAGCAGGTAAAATAAGTCACCATTTTCCTCAGCAAATATATTTCTAAAGGGGATTTTGACTATAACGTTTCACTAGATGTAAGTAGCAACCCAAGAAATCCATCCATACATCAGTGAATATGATCACAGTAATAGCAAATGACAGCAATCCAACCAATTCCTGATGGACATCCCGCAGTAAAAATCATTAATCACCAGTAATCCAGTACTTGCAACCTGGCTCATCTTATAATGCTGGCAAATTGCCAAAAAATTGTGCTAAAGTGCTAAAGACTTAATGCAAGAAAAACATGACAATACCTTGTATAGAATGATAGTCCAAGATGAACTCACCTTTTTGGTTTTTGGGCATCTGACATTAGTTTTACTACCCAATCCAGAAGAGGCAGCTCCACATAGTTCTCCATCCTGGAGATTCCCACAGTTTGGAGCTCCCTCTCCCTGGCCCTGCTCCCTGAGGCCTGCCCCTGCACTGCCTTCTTCACCGCTTACCAAAACACCCTCTGCTGCTTGCTGAGAAAGAGCCTGTCGTTGTCTTCGAGCACGCTGGGCTGAACTGGAGCGATACCTAGAGATGCGGCTCTTCGGACGTGGTTTGGAACCGCGGGCAGGTTGCGCTTTAGGGGCAGGACTGGGTGTAGCAGGGGGCTTTTCAGAGTCAATATCTGTTGTATCCTAACGAAGTGACAGTGAAAACATGTAAAAACACACAACCATTATGAAAAACAACTAAATAAAAGTTGACAAAAGAGGGGAAAAAATAAATTAATTACCACAGCAGCAAAGGAGGTGCGCCTTGTACTAATTCCTCCACCTGCCCCTGTATTTGGAACACAGTTTCCTGCTGTAAGTGAAGAGACCTCTGCCTCCCCCGCTTCCAGTTTGGTTTCTTCAGGTGTAGCCTGCGCTGTGCCTTGACCACGCTTCTTTCTCCTATCAAGGTTCTCAAACATGTGCATTATGGCCTCTGCCTTGCGTTCTTCACGAGACTGAGGGTGGCAAAAGGAATAAGGTGTTGATATGGTGAATATAGGGCCCTGTAAAATCCATGTAGTTTATGGGGGGGTTGTAAAGTATTGGGGGTAGTAAGGTATTGAAGTAATGAAATGAAGGCATAAAACTTTAACAACTTAATGTTTAAACAAGTCATGTTCTTTTTAAATAAATGAAACAGCATTTATTGATTCATCACTGCTCTCTTCTAATTAAAGCTTACACGTCTGTTTGGTATTAGTGCTCCATTCTCATCGAACTCCTCCTCTCCATTCTCTAACTTCACTCTGTCCATAAGAGCATCCTGTAGCATAAAACAAGCTTCATCATCATGTGAGATAATCATCATAATCATAACATGGCAAAGCAGCTTCAAAAAGCAACTAGGCCTTTATTTCTCCATGAACACATACCTCTGTATCGCTAACTCCCTGTGTCTCATTTGCATCTTCTAGCAGGTGGTTGCTCTCATCAGATACACCAGTTATGACTCTGTCCCCTTCCAATTCTCTGCGTCTGGCTCGTCTCCTCCGTGTTTCTGCTCCAGGCAGGGCAAAGTTTGAAGACTGGGGGGACAGCAGTTGAAGAGGGCGGAGATTGTGTCTCTGCACTGGACAGTCCTGATTGCCCTTATGACATGCACAATCCACTTTATAATTACTGTGGGGAAAAGTAGAAAAAAAAAGTGTCAATACATATCATATAAATGATTACGTACAATTAATAATTGATTTCAAGAAATGAATGCAAGTGACTAACCAGCAGCTAAACTCGTAGTCAAAGCCGATTGTGACTTCAGAATCTTTTGAAATTTGAGCAACAGCATAAATACACAGGTGAATCATTCCCTCGGCTATCATATGCCGCACCTGCGAGTTAGTGAGTACAGGACAAAAATAATATAATATGAATAAGGCTGGAACGGAGCAAAGAAATTATGAACAAACGCACATGAAGTGAAACAACCCTACATTAATAGTTAGCATTCAACAAATTAGTCTCACCTCCGCATTGGGTGTGCATGATCTTCTGATAAACCGTGCATCATTGCCAAATGTTCGGGCATCCACACACATTTCCACTTCGTTGAATTTGGAGTAGAAAAGGACAAAAGGATATGGCCTGGAATGGAGCCAACAGAAGGAATTAGGAAAGACACTTAATTTGCTATAGCTATATATAAATATATATATTTTTTAATTAATTTATTTATTTTTTCACGAACAACATACATATTACTAGTTTTACAAAATGTCAAAGTTTACCCTGGTTTAAATCTTATTACGATAAGATCAACTACATGTTCAACAATTAACACAGATGCAATCACACATATACACTTACTTTTTGAAAAAATGTCCATTTACTTCAAACTGCTGTCTGAGCATGACTTTGCCTCTATACTCAATGATGAGTGTTTCAGGGTCCAAATTCCGTGCAGCTCTGAGAATCTTCCTATGTTTCTGAACACGTGTTACACGACCCAGCTGTAACTACACACATTAAATCCTTGTTGGTAATTGTAGTAAATAAAATTAATTATTAAATGATAATAACATAGTACATTTTCAATTCAGTAAAAGAAAATCATTACACAGAATGAAAGTGAATATATACCAAAAAAAAATCAAAATTCCCACTTATTTTCAAAGGTCATTACAGAATAACAGATGGGCATTTAACCCTTTCTTATCAGTAAAACGTTTTATTTGCAAGTTTAAAATACACAAGCCATGTTTTTCAGTCCCAGCTTTTTACACTACAGACTATGTGAGCTCATGGAAGATTAATATTTAATTATAAATATATGAAGTCTTATCTCTACACTGATTAGTTCTGGTTCTTGAATTTGATTGGCCGAGTGACATTCCAGCAGTGCTGATCCAACAGTCTAACAGCATTGGTACTTCTGATTGTTTGTGTTCCAGATAAGCTTTCAGTCTGTATGTTAGTGGTGGTCATGTTTCACTGACCCTTTCTGCAGGTTACATTGTTACACCATTAAGGTGGTGACAAGCTGTCTTTAAAAGCAAACCACTGACTCTGATTACTCCATTTAAGAACAAAACACCGCTAATGCTTTGGCTTTGTTTGAAATCACTGACACTGGTGTACCCCCCTAGCCCAAACACAATAAAAAAAATAAAAAACAATTCATAGTGTTTATGAAAAAGCAAATCTATATATTTTTAACATGATGCAGTAAATGTAAGGCCTTAAGAGGACCTGTGAAACCCATCTATACCTGCATTTGCGAGCCCAACACTGTGTTGTTGCAAGCTAGTTCTGTTCTGTTAATGGTGTCCATGGCAACAGTAGATGGGGTGGGGGACGAGTTGCCATTGGCACAGTAGTGTTTGAGGAGGTTCTGCACGTCAGCACTGTACTGATTAGACAGAGCTTCCTCATACTGGTCTGTCCACTGCCGAATTCGAGTCTCCCATCCTTCTGTTGTATTCTCATCCAGAACACTAGCTTCAGTCGCAGAATTCTGCAATACACAGAGGGCGTGTGATTAAATATGCATTTGGTTGATTTTCTTTTTTGTAATGAATAAGACAGTAAGGTTAAGAAGAGGTGGATCCTCTTCTTTTCTTTTTTTTTTTTTAAATTAGATAAGGCATTTTTGTGTCCGTACCTTCATCCTCATGGATTTTCTGGAACCCTCTCTATAAGCCTGTAATGAAAATATCTTTTATTATCATCATATGATGGAAAATTTAAGAAGAGAGAATGAGTGACATGAACACATAATTCAAACCGCCGTGCCAAAGCTCTGACAGAAATGACAATTCGGTTATTTTTCACATTCGCTGCTTTTGTCATGTGATTTTGGGATTTTGCATGTAAGTGTCGTTATACCTTGACCTTCTTGGCTTTAGGAGTAGTGCGCGTTTTCTCTGTGCTCTTCTTTCTCTTCTTGACTTTGTTGTGTTTGACTCTTTTGACAGTGAGAGTGATGCTAGTGGGTGTGTGTTGAGTCGCTGTGTACGACACAGCAGAAGCTGACATGTCCTCATCTCCACTCTCTGTAGCGCTACTCTCGCCCACTGTAAAGGCAGATATAAATCAAGCTTAAGACCCAGCATGATTAACTATTGGCACATGAAAGAATTTGTCCCTCACTGTAATAAATTTACGCATTACTGAAAAGAAAAGTGTTGAAGTAGTAATGGACAGATGTTATCAGGATTAAATATATATGCTGATAAGTATTTCCATCCATATTATTTGAGCTTAGAGGTTTTGGTTCAAACTGTGCTCCAATCTTAGGAATCCCAAACAACACCTCAATTATATATATATTTTTATTTATTTATGATTAGTTATTTATGCCAGCAACAATGACTATATTCATGGCAAGACGAAACATCTCAATTTCACACACACACACACACACATACATACATACATACACACATACACACATACATACATACATACATTATATATATATATATATATATATATTCATCTGAATATCCTTTCAAAACAACTACATAACCATAAATATATATATACACACACAACCAATTACAAATATACAAAAAACATACATGTAAGACTATAGAGTCATTCAGCTTAATTCATGACAAAAAAATTTAAATAAGAGGAGAATTCTTTTTGAAAATGTCCATTAATGTCCACTTTCTAAATAAAAAGGTTGATTAATATTATATACAATTGCCAAGCCAACATAAAAGTTTATGACAAAGGCTATAAGCATGTAACTGAACTGAGCCAACATCAAATTGAGTCTAGCTGAATAACAACATTGTATTCTGTAGAACTGCTTATAGCAGAATTGAACTTTTAAAGTTTCATAATTTAATAACTTTACACAGTTACTAAACTGAACAAATGCCAGTAAGTAATTTGCTATAGTTGCAAGTTACTTTTCACAAATAGCAACTGAGCTACATCAGTTAGCAACTGAATTGCATCATTATAAAAGTAACTAATTACCATGGAAAGTAACTTTTCGGTTACTTAATTTTTTGTTTTATTCTAATATGTCAAATAAATTGGGTGAATACAGAACATTTTCAAGGAATTAAATGGACACTTATCTACATTATTTTAATGTTTCCGTGAGACAATGTCAGAGACACCAATCTAATTCAGTACATTACTGTACATATTATCATCTCTCTATGGAGATCTTGGCAATAGAATCGCCACTTTAGCATTATAAGATGATAGAACTAGATTGTCGTTTGTGCATTAGTCATGCCCACTACCAGTGAAACAGGCAGTTCTAAAAAGCTGAAGAATTTCAAAGGAACTCCATGGCAGGAAAAGAACATTGTTTACATATAGCATGTCCATTCTGAATGGTATGTAAAACTCTCTCGCTCTGTATCTTTCTTTGTGCATGAGATAAAGTGACAGAAAATCAAGCGCCTTCACACGCTAGAGTTTATGGTATGTGAAATACAGGTACGTTACACTGGGTATCCATTCAGATGATAATATTAGCCTATAATAAATTACAGTAACGCCACATTTTAACAGTGTTGTAATGGGAGAAACGGTTATTCATTGGATTACTTGTTACTCAAAAAAATAAATAAATAACACCGTTAGTAACACCATTTATTTATACTGCTGTAAAATAACTTGAGTGGAATAATAACTATAGTGGTGTTAGTGCTGCTTTGCAGCAAAATATAATCATTTGGATTTCACTCATATTTGAAGTCTGTATCTCTGATTTTGTTATTTTCCTGTTTATTACTGTGATGCTGCTTTAAAGAACTCTGAACTGTATAAAGCGCTTTATATATTTATGACTACAACGTTTTATTGCCATTTACCAAAAAGTGATTCAGAGTAAGATCATGTTAATTCATCCAAGAACGTCTTACCTGAAACATTCTCTGCTTTTCTGCGCTGCCCATCCAGCCCTTTCTTCTTCTCCAGACCCCTGAAAAAGAATTCTCCTTCATTACTGATTTTCTATTCATTATGGCAATAACTAATTGCTGCAATAAAACTATTGGCTCTTTTAAGGTGACCCACTGCTTCTTGGCCATAAAAAAAATATGTTCTGATATAAAAGCATATTTAATAGGGATGGCACGATATTTGTACTGAACCGTCATGGTATGGAACAAAATCCAAATATTCCATAATATTTTCATATTTGCAATGTAACATCTGAATGATAAACTATTTATTATGTAAATTATAGGTTTTGTACTTCAGTCGCGTTCCAACAGGCATGCTGATGTTTGCTTCACTGTACTTGTATTTTGATAAAATACCAACTGTGCTGGCAAGTTAGCAATGCTGGAACTGATATATGTGTGTGTGTGTGTGTGGACGCGGTCACTTTAGCTGTATCCTTACCAGCAGAATCAACTTTAAACACTTATTGTCTTAATACAATTACATCACTGTATAAAGGTCTGCTTTTATTTGTGTACACTCACAATGAAACCAAAACTTGCTTTTATAAAATAAAGAAAACAGATATTATGTTGCTTTCTGCCATTTGAGATAAAAAAAAAAGCATATTACAAAAATGAACTGAAACTCCTATATAGGCTACATTACCTGTCGCATGGTTTTCCCCCTTGTTTATATGTTAACTAAATCAAATATATTTTAAGAATTTATTGTATTGTATATGTCCTTTTTTAGTAATTGTAATAACTTCTAACACCTGATTTCTAGTGATTATCGTAGTCTTGACTACAGAGACCGTCTCTGTATTTGATAAATAAATAGTTTAATTCTCGTCATTATACATTACCATCAGTCTGTTCTCCTACTTGATAATGTTCAGTGCTTTGCTACAATCTGTAATAAATAAAAGTGACTTGACTTTTAATCTTGTATGTATATGCACTGCAGACTATATATAACATTATAATGTAATATATTATTTAGTATTTTCACATCTGGGCGTAAAAAAAAAATATATTGTACTACCGTCTGTTTTAAAATAAAAAGAAACCGAGCATAGTATTTCTTCTTTTTTTTCCTGTTGGACCAAAATCGTATTGAACCCTGACCCCCATACCAAGGTACGTACTGAACTATGACATTATTTATCGTGGCACCCAATATTTAAGCATTAAAGGGGTTAAATCATACAAATCAGAGTGTATTTTACATTTCTTTAGGTATGTAAACTGTTTTCAGAGGGTGACAAACCATGTCATTCTTAAGGCGGTTTCACACCAAGCAAGATGAGATATTGCAGATACAAATCACCCACCTGCAACTCTCACACTTAATGAGGAAGCCATCTTGCATTAGACGGCATTGACACCAAGGAGGAGGAATTGCGCCTTCCACCACCTCCTCCTCCTCAGATGAGCTCTCACTGTCAGCAGAGTTGTCTGGCTCATTGGTGGGAAAACAGGTTCGCGATCGTCCCAGAGCGCCAATGTGTTCCGAATGGGAGAAAACGGTCTGGGAGAGTGGGGAGGCAGGAGGGGTGGGAGGGGGTGGAGCTCCATAGTTATGATCCTGACAACACACAATGGAAGACTGTTGCATCTTCAAACAGCGGTGTTCAGGCACAACAAAAGGGAAAAGGAAAGAGAGAGGGGGAAGAGAATGAAAGGTGGGGAGCAGGGAAAAGGGGCAGGAAGAAAGAAGAGGCGGGAATGAAAAACTAAAAAACGTGGCATTCAAAAGTAAACAATACTTAATGTAGCTAAAAATGTTTTGACTGAAGTATCTTAATTAAACTACAAGCATAAATCTAAATAAAATTCATTAAGTAAACGTTGTTTCAAAAATGAGGAACAGTACTGCATGAGGCAAATTGCATTGGATAATAGCACCTACTAAATGATTAGATGCAAATGTAACGTATGTCCAGCTTGACTTGCATTTCTGTTCAAGTCAGGTTCTGACTTTGTGGTTTATAGACTTACAATAAACTCAATTTAGTTTATGATAAATTCACTTCAATTTTATACTATGCGCTAAGGCTAGTGGAATTGAAATTACAAATGCATCACCATCCACAAGTTTATTAAATTCGATTCAGCATCATGCATTTTTGAGCTACTAATAGGTTACGTACTGACTAAGATGACAATACGATTTATCTATACATTTATAAAAAATAAAAAAAAGCATAAAACAACTTACAGCATAGGGAAGTCCCCCATATCCATGACTCTGCGTGTTCCCACAGCTGCGACTTGAGTAATTTTTCTCATTTACTGCTGGGCTCGCTTCAACTGACTCAGGACTGAGAAAGAAAGAAAGAAAGAAGGATATTTGAGAAGCTTGCAAAAAAATTGTTTTTATATATGTAAATGTGGTTCTGTAAACTCCAGATGACCATCAGAGGCAGTGCTTAACAGTAGTGAATCATCACAGAGCCAATCAGATTTTCAGAATACATCAACAAAAAAGGTCACAAAACATCTGGAATTCACAGAAGAGCAGAACACACATGGTGAAAAAAGAAGAGCAAAATAGAAAAGGAGGAAACACAAACTAAAATTTTTTGAGTAGTCAGTGCAGTCTGGGAAAGAAATCAATTAAATTTGTATGCGGATGTGTGTTAATATTTAAGCTTTATAATCGTTAACATTATTAAGTAACTCATTAAGCTACACATTTTTTTCTTAGCAACTGTTACAACATATTTTCATGTCTGATCATTACCGCTTTTCCACCAAAAAAAATGCATGTTCTGGTCAGTGCGGATTAAAAAGCCGGTTTCTAACAGACTCTGCATTTCAACAGACTTGACATAACAGGTTTTGTTGCAGTGTGTTATGTGACTATAGTACATCGTATACTGTAACTAATTTTCTGCTGTGAAAACCTATGATTTGGGTTGAGAATTTGCACCAACCAGAAAGACACCATACTGATGGAAAAAGGGCTCAGAACAGAAACTTACTCCGATCCAGCGGCCATATCGGTGTAAGGTGTCTCAGGTGTGGTGACTCCCAGTGTGATTACTATGCTCATGACGTCAAGCGCAGCAATGCCGGGAAGGGGATGGGGGGGGAGGGGCGGGGCAGGGAGGGGGTGAGGGGAGGGAGAGGGGAGGGAAGAGGAGAATCAAGGGCTCCTAATGGCAGCAGCGAAGCACTCCTCAGATGGGGCGCTGCTGTACCACATCACGCACATCAGGAGTCCTGAAACCACAGACCATAAAAAGAGAGGGAGAAAGGATTAAGTACATATTATAGGTGTAAATGCATAACCCACAAAAAAAATAAAAAATATAAAATCTATGTTGCATGCAATGTTCAGCTGATTGAATTTGTTTATACAATATTCATTTTGGTTTGTAGTGTATATACTGGGTTGTATGGCACTCGAATGTATAACATGATTGGTTTAAAATGTAGTCAATTCTTGCTAACCTGTGGCACCTCATTCCATTTTAAATCATACATTTTCTTACATACATTTTACTTACACATTTGTAATTTGTTAGCAGTGTAAAAGAATTGCTGATCTGCTCAGAGACAAATATGGATTACAGTCTAATTTGATCCTAACTTAGAATCATTTATTTAACAACAATCAGACATTCAGAAAGTACTCTAACCCCTTTAGTTTTCTGACTATTTTTTAATGCTGCAGTCTTACGCTAAAGCACTTCTGAATTAACATTTCAATGATCTATAACAAAAATATTGCAACAAAACTGATTACTACAATACTATTTTAAGTAATACTATTTACTATTTTACTAATACCATTTTAGTCTAATAGAAATGACATCAAAATTAAAAGAGTTTTTTAAACTGTCACAGAATATCACATACATAGGATAGTGGAACATTATCAGTTGACGGACGCTAGTTAAGAGGAAAATGCACCATTCTACATCATTTTGCACTTAATTTAATCATTAATCACTTTTGTGACTATCAAAAAGTAGTAACACATTACCCCAAATAAATCAAGTACTAAAAATAAATAAAATAACAGTGACAAATATGCTGGGAACTGAGACCATTTTAATATTTGATTTTGATTCCTAAGTTTTCAGTTTTATCTCATTGATATCTTGATACAATTGAGCATATCGGGTGCATGTTGATGTTTTTCCCTAGAAAAGCAATCAACTAATAATGTAAACTAAACAGGAATTTAGACACTAGTGTATAAACAGCAACCTGACTACTGACAAAAGAATAACATTTTGTCTTGAAACTGAAGAAAGGGTTAGTTGGCTCTGGATCATTTCAGTTGTATTGCTGTCTATGGAAGGTCGGATGGTTTTCTGATTAAAAATATCTTAATTTGTGTTTTCTGAAGATGATCAAAGGTCTTGCGGGTTTGAAACGACGGGTTTTGAAAATAATTGATTACAGAATTTTCAGGTTTGGGTTAGGGCTGGGCGATATATATCGAGCGATATATTATGCGCATCTCATCAGTAAAGCCGGTTCTTTGATTAGCGGTAAATCTCCGTCAGCTGTTTTTTAAAACAGAGCCATAGATCACTGACAAGCTGCGCCATAGAATCACCCGCGAAACTTAACGCATAGCTTGTCGGTGATCTACGGCTCTGTTCATAAGCTGGCGCTGCATTTAAAAACAGCTGACTGTGTTTTACCGCTAATCAAAGAACCGGCATTACTGACGAGATGCGCATAATATATTGTTCGATATATATCGCCCAGCCCTATGTTTGGGTGAACTAACCCTTTAATTGAATACAAAGTATATGCTGCAGTGATCACCAATTCAATTTACTGTATTGAACAACATTGTACGCATACCACACATCTGCACACTAAGGCAGATGAAACACAGGGCAACTTTTTGAGCAATGTTATCGGGCAACTTTAATGGTAGTTAGTTAATGTTAACCAGGTGAGACACAGGGCCTACGACGATCAAAAGTATTCAGACAGAAATCTGTTACCCATTGTCAGTGGGAAAGTTTCCAAGCAACATTGCTCAAAAAAATCAGCCTTACAGTCAAGAAGCAATTATCTTATTAAATTCAGTACTCTGATGGCACAAGAATTTAGGCAATGACTGTCATGTGAACAGTAGGGCTGGGCGATATATATATATATATCGAACGATACATTATGCGCATCTCGTCAGTAAACCCGGCTCTTTGATTAGTGGTAAACCTCCGTCAGCTGTTTTTAAATACAGCGCCAGCTTATGAAGAGAGCCGTAGATCACTGACAAGCTACGCGTTTAGTTTCGCGGGTGATTCAATGGCCCAGCGCTAGTGAACGGTAAGTCTGTAAGTTAAATAATGCCTCACAAAGCTCAAGTATACAAGGCAAAGAGTGGTTCTCTGTTTGTCTTGAGTTAGATATAGACTACTAATGCATTTTAGTCAGGATAGCATCATTTTATTTTCTTTGACAGGCTGAAATTGAGGCTGTGATGGATAGAAGTGTAGTGCATTCAATGGATGGCATTGTTGAATAACATGCCCATTGTTCAGCTGATAAAACAAAAGTAGATAAAATCTCCATAAAAGTTTTAAAAGTTGTAAGTTTTAAAGATTACATGATCTAGGATCTTTATACAATGCATGCCATTGTAATGACAAAAAGTGACAAAGTTCATCCCTCACAGTCTTGTTTTCAGTCTTGAAAGATTCAAAATGGCATTAACACTGATTAAAAAGTCTATAGCTTCCATGGTTTCTATTTGATTTATGGCTCATTTTCACTTAGCAGTACGGGTCAGTACAACACGATTCGGTATTGAAAACCCTAATCCAACTTGTGTTTCCACTGCCATTAGTACCCTTACTTGATAGGCGTAGTGTATGCAAGTAAGTAGTGATTGACTATGAAGCATGACAATAAGCAGAACTCTGCCTCCTTTTTGTCTGTTTTAATGAACAAAAACAGCCATTATAAAAGTAAAAGACGGTTAAGAGGAAAAAAAAAAAAAAAGACAAAAGCAAACATGCTACAAAGTCAGAACTGTACCAAGGTAAAGTTCAAAATAAATATATAAAATATATAAAGGTAAACATAACTTATATTGTGCTTGGCCAAATATATATGACAGGAACAAATAATAGATACATAAGACCAGTAATGCCTGGTATACATAACATTACCCAAAATTAATTGTATCTCATGATTGATCACTACAGAGACATTAGAGCCATCAGAGCCAGCGGGAAATGACTGGCCAAGCTGGAGGCTGCTCTGAGCAGATACATAGCTGGAGCTGGAGGTACTGTACATTTTAAAATAGACGCTCTCTTTATAAATAAACCGCAGATTTGAGTTTTAAATAACTGCATTCTCACCTAAAAAACTTGAACATTTTTCGGGTTTTTGGGCAATGACGTTTCACAAGTCCACAAGAACACATAAGAATATTGAGAAAGAGCTATTGTCTGCGTGAAAAAAAATCTAAAATTAGCATAAAACACCTCCGCATAAAAATCTAAAATATAAATAGATGTCAATTGGAATCTATGATCTTCCCAGCTCCTCGCTTTTCCTAGGTTTTCATTTTTATGTGGTCTTTATTCATATTAGCTTTTTTCATTTAAACACAATACCTTCTCATAATGGTTTGTATTATGTGGATCTGATCACCCAGGGCCCTAGAGTGCGACCAGTTGTTCGAGGGGGGGAAAAAAAAAACTTTGAAACTTTGTTTCTGTGGTTCAAAAACAGACACACATTAAGGTTTATGTTGTCCTTTAAACCATTTATAGACAGCACAATAGATTCTATTGTATTTTGTCATATCGCACTGCCTCGCTCACGTCCGATGTAGACACGGCAAGATAGAGGCGAGTAGCCTTTGCCCGTCAAATAAACAGTTGATGTAGCCGTGGATGATGACAGAAATAAAAAAAAGAATGATTGAACTTATTCGTTAAGAATGTTAAGTTAAGGCAGTGGTTCCCAAACTTTTTCTGCCGGGCCACCCTTTTGCAGATTTACAAAAATTAAAAAGAAAATTGTCCGAAACTGAAACTGCTATGTAAGATTTATTTATTATTTTATTAAACAATATAGTCATTTTGTAAGACTTTTAATTTAACTCAATTTTAATGATACTGAAAACAAAATCACAATAAAAAGCCAATAAAATAACGTTAGTTGAAAGTAACAATAAAACTGGACAGAAAATATCTGAATATTAAATCTCAATATATTCTTTTTATTCAGTTCGATTAAACAGAATCAGATAGAATTTGACTAATTATCAAAATAATGTGTAGTCCTACAAAGCTATTGTTATCGGAGCATACGGTCACGAAAGGGTAGCATCATTTTACCGACATTGTCCAGTACAGCAGTAGCCTACTACAGCATGTTACAGCTATTGAACTGCTATTGAAAACAGGAACAATTATACCTAGATAATTTTTGCCGGCGCGTTTTTTGAGCAGACTTTGCTTTTCCTTTGAGCATAAGCGGTACACGAGGGGAGTATTCATATGAGCCATGAGCAGCTCAACGGAACGCACATTCATAGAGCGGAATACTGAGCAGAGAATCACACATTGAGCAGTGCGCGCTAAATACTGACGGGTGGCCCCCTTATCATAACTCCACGCCCCCCAGTTTGGGAACCACTGAGTAAAGGTCTGATTAAGGGCATATTCCCAAAAGAAAACTAATGCTACGTTCTGTTTATGACGTATTGACACAAATTTCGAACGATTTTCAACGGTCACGGTCAGACACTTTTTTAATTCTTTCATGTTGCACATCACGAAATAGCAATTGATTTAAAGCTGAGACGCAAGAGCAGAAGTCTAAAATTATTATTTCTTATTATATTTTATGACACAACCCTGTTTGGGCAACATTTTCGCTTCCCTGTGTGCACATACTGTAGGCCCCATTGACCATTGATTTTTGTATTAAGAGATCAAGAGGTTTTAAATACGGAGACGGAAAGAACAGAATTGCAATATGGTTAAATGTGATGATTAAACTTGAAGGAACCTTAGATCCTCACATGCAAATTCTGTGTTTTATGTTTTTGCTTCTTATTTCTAATTTATTCACATAATCATTAATTATTCACATGATTAATTATTTGATATTTTTTACTATTCGACCATTTATCATTTGATTATTTTTATCATTATCACATATTTTTCTTTATTTTGTTTATTAATTTATCCATTCATTTACTATGTTTCTATATTTTATACATTTTTGTTCAATCTCATGCTTGGGGTTTTGTCTGTATGAACACAATGTGAAATGTTTATGGTAGCCAAGGTTTATGTGATGTTGCTGTGAAGCAGTTTTGGTATTACAATACATGTTGAATTTGTGCTGGTCAGTCAAAGTTTGAATATTGAGACAAACGCAACTAAGATGGTTCAATAAACGTTGCTTTTTGCCATTATCACTTAGTCTGCTTCTGCTCTTCTCTGGCTCGGTCAACGTCTTGACTGTCATAAGACTTAAAGACTTACTTTTAATATCAACAGCTCTGCTGACTATTTGTTCTGTTAATCATTTAGAACATGTCAATATTGCCTATATAAAAATGTGAAAACCTAACTTTTGTGCTGGTGCACCTAAAAAAAAAAGTTAGGCGGGCCAGTGCAACCAGTGGAAAAAGTTAGTCTAGAGCCCCGTCACCATAAATGTTAAGCTGTTGGATGGTCATTGAAGGTTGTTTGTAAAAGCACAATAAGACATGAAGGAAATATGTTTGGTACTAGCACTGTCACACATTTGAAAGAAACATGTTAGTCTAAACGTAGTGTGCATGCCTAAATGCATACAAAATTGTCAATGCCATCATGGTAGTATTTATCTGAATACAAATAGTTGCATCTTAAGCAGTTAGAAATCTATTAGATTGCAGACAGCAGATGGTCAAGTACTCTACGGTTACCTTATGTTGTTAACATTAGGCTAATCAAACAACAAAAGAAAAACTAGTGGCTAGGTATATCTGATCAACTGATCATCATCACAAATATCTAATTAGACACTCACCTTCACTCACACTCACACTCATCTTCTAAAGTTTACACCAAGCATCAGAGATGTGACTTTGAACATGGCATGGTTATTGGTGAAAAAAAAGGGACTGGTAAGAGTATTTCAGGAACTGCTGATCATCTGGGATTTTTACACACAAGCATCTGTTGGGTTTATAGCAAAAGGTCCAAAAAATTAAAATAAATAAATAAACAAATCAATAGTTCTGTATGTAAAAATGACTTGATGCTGGGGTCAGAGGAAAATGGCCAGACCAATTCAAGTTGACAGAAAGGCAACTGTACAGCACCTCAAACAACCAACATTCCTGTGAGCTGAGAGCAGGAAAACAACTATAATTTACACAGGTTCACCAAAATCGGAACATAGAAGATTAGAAAAAGGTTACCTGCTCCTATGAGTTATGAGACATTCGGATGTTAGGGGCAGAATTTGGCCAGTGGTGTAGTGTTATGAGGGATATTTTCAAAGCACATTTTTGGCCCCTTATGGCGCTTTTCCACTACACAGTACCAGCTCGACTCGGCTCGACTCGACTCGGCTCTGTTTGGTTTTCCACTGTGTAAAAGT
>JAUCMU010000104.1:7095268-7114709 GCA_032275025.1 Enteromius treurensis
ACATCCCGAGGATCATAAACAACATGCACTCGATTTTCTCCATTGTCCTGTGTGTGTCGCGTAGAAGATTACGCCACAGCAGTTTCCTGCAGCGTCGCTATGACACCCAGGTACTATTGTGGAGGTACAGGTACAACTTTTACACAGTGGAAAAACAAACAGAGCCGAGTCGAGTCGAGTCGAGCCGAGGCGAGCTGGTACTGTGTAGTGGAAAAGCGCCATTAGTACCAACTAAGCACAGCCTAACTGTGTATTGTTGCTGACCATGTCCATTCCTTTATGACCACAACTCAGATAATTTATAACTGGCTTCCTGAATATGACAGTGAGCTACCTACAGTCAGGTGGACAGATCTCAATCCATATTTGGGATATGGTGGAACACAGGAAACTGAATGAATGAGTAGCTAAAAATCTTATTTTTATATTTACACACATTCGGTGCCATTATATTATTAAGTCTCGTGGACTATAAAGCCTTATAATTGGACCATTTATGGCATAATGTTTATACCATTTTCCCAGTCAACGCTGCAAAGAATCAGAGAAATCAGAGACATTCTGTGCTGTGATCTGGGCCAAAATATTGCAGTTCAAGCAAGTGCTACTTGTGTGTTCTTTGACACTTTGTGCGTTCGCCATTTGATTTTTTAAATATGCAATCTAAATATCAGTCAGTAAAAAAAAAAAAAAAGTTTTTATGGTAACATTTAGATTTTTGGTGCACCAGAACATGAAAATAATTGCATGACTTTTAACAAACTAAGAATACAAAATAGCAATGCACCAATACCACTTTTTAAAAACACAATATCAATACTTTTCGTTTTGTTACTGGGCGGTTAGGCTGGGTATCGAGGTCGATACTTTTTAGGTACCAACTGAATTGCCTCGATACAACAGAGTATCGAAAAACGTCTCGTCATTCGGTACCCAATTTTGATACCTAAAGGGGTTAATCTCATCAAGGTCAGTGAGCCAATAAGACTGCAGCACTAGCCAGTGTGTTTGACCAGAAGTGTGTAAAAATTTACACAACTTCATGTCATTTCTGTCTCTACATTAAGTTGCGCTTTCTGTATCCCTCACGGCACAGTTCCGCCACACGCACACACAAGTGAGCAAACTCCCGCTTTTAATAGTTTTTTTCAATATTTAACCGCAAAAATGATTAATTCTGCGTGTCTCTGTGTTAATGAATGGCGCAGACGCGTGGTTTCGTTTACTAGCATACTGACCTGCACGTGACGCTTCCGGTGATATTAACATCTTGCGTCTCACTAAATGAGGACATAAATACAGTACGCTACATGAAAAACATCTCTAGAACTGTTCCAAGGGTTACTTCAAGAGCATTTGACCGTTTCATTTGAGTAAATCTATATTAGAAATATATTACTATTGTTCAGTAGAATGTACATAATATGCTACTACAAAAATTATTAACTGTAATATAAAATCCCCTTTATTTTCCAACAATAAAATCTTTATGAATTAAAAGACAAATATTTTACGCTATAAAACAATGTAAGTACACAAAATTTTCAGAGGGGAAAAAATGATAAGGCTATTGTAAGAATAAATAATAATGCACTAGTGTAAAGGTAGCATAACAGATGTGTAAACTGAAAACGATTTGAACTTTATTCAAACTAATTTGCACTGATTCATTGTGTTGTGAAGGTTGAGAGTCTATATAAATGTCAACAAGCTGAAAAAAACGTTTTTTGAAATAATGTAATTTTGTTCAAATTGATTTCATAAAAATGGATTACGAAAAAGGTATCATTCAAGAACCGGTATCAGACTCAAGGTATCGGTATCTTTTTTTTTTTTTTTAAAGCGATACCCAACCCTACTGGCCGGTAAAGATATTACAAGCAAAAAGACTATGGTCCGGGTTTATAGACAGGGTTTAGCCTAATTCAATTAGAATTTTTAAGTAGTTTTTATAAACATGCCTTTAAAAAAAAAAAAGGCATCTCAAGACAAAACAAAGGCACTGGCATGTTGTAAGATCAGTCAGTGCAAGTTTTTTTTTTTTTTTGAAACGGGTCCGATTTAGGTGTATCATTAGTTAGCCTAATTTGTTTTAAAAACAGATGTCTCCTTTAGTTAATTCTTATGCTTAATTATGCAGGTTAAGATGTATTCCTTTCAATGTTCACTCCATCACTCATATTTTATCTCATTTAAAATCGCATAGCACACATTTAGATCTGCTCCAATGCAGCAGCACAGCAATCACATTGTCTGCCTGTAATAATTTAGAGAATCGCTGGTTATACATAGTAACAGCTCATCTTTCTTTTTCTAACATATATAAATACTTTTAATTTCAATTACTTGTGTGCTATGTGAGCAATCAACACTAAAAATACTTTTACAGAAAAATACTCTCTCTTCTCTCTTTCTCTCCTTCCTTTTACCATCAAGTAATGATAGTAATATGTGCATCCTTTTGCTTTCTTCGTTATCAACATGTCCAAACTACAAACTTTCCAACAACGTCTGTGAGAAAAGGATGTGTCTGTGTCTTGTTCTGTAATCTGTGTCCAAGTATTTTAAAGAGAACGAGTGCATGTGCAGAATTTTGGGCACGATACTGACACTGTATTGATGGATCCCTCACACGCATTAGGATATGTGCTGAAAAGAAAGGAAAAAAAAAGTGTACCACACACGTGATATTACGTGTTTAAAAAAACTCTGCTTTTTAACATTTTGGGAAAATTAAATTTAGTTTTTGGTGAAAACTCAATTTCATATTCGTTGACAGCAAAATGTCTAGCTTACATTCATTCACTTGTCAGTTGCTTGGATATAACAGGAAAAAGCAAAGCAAGAGAGACCATATGAGTTCCCAAGACCAGACATAAGAGCATGGCTAAATCTGGCATAGGCTAAAAAATTGAAATGCAGGAAATACCAGGAATACTGAAAAATATTTCATCCTTGTGACATCATGTTTAGGCATATAGACTTGTTCCAATGCAATAGGACAACATTTGTTTTAAGCCAAGTGTTCCCATTAAAGTTAAAAAGAAAAAAAGTACAAGTTTTTCTTTTTTAACGCAACAGCAAAAAAAGGTTAGTAAGGTGTTGTGCTCTTTTGTCTGACACACATCAAGAATCATTGCATTTACAGCCCAAAAGGGATTCACTTTGGCTGCATTATATAATTTCTTTTAATGATTCAATAACAAAAAAATTAACCCTTATAGATCTTTAAACATTGCTGACCATTTGTGACAGTTTAAATAAAAAACATTCATATTTGGTTAACTACAATCTCTCCCAGTTTGTTTTCAAGATGACTGACCCACCCTTTCCAAATACCTGAGAAAAAAAAAAAAGTACAGGAGCTAAAATGGCTGCACAGGGCTCACAAAAATGAGGCAAAGGAACATTGACTGGCAAAGGGTATATGGATACCACATTATATGCAGATGCATGCCTTTCAGTAAGACAACACTGTTTATGCTACTAAAAGCTGTTTTGAGATTGTGCTTCTAGATTCTAGATGTTCCAAAGCACTGGTTAGGGAGGGGGAATGAGACAGAGAGAGAGAGAGAGAGAGAGAGAGAGAGAGAGAGAGAGAGAGAGACAGAGAGAGACAGAGACCGAGAGAGAGACCAACAACACTCTAATACATCTGATTGGCTTAGGGTCTCTGAAACCACCCAATCAGGAAGCAGAAGAGCACCAGGCATCTCAGCAACTGTTTTTCAGTCTCAGTACATATAATAGCACAAGAGCTAAAGGCTCCAGAAAACCAAAAGCAAATAGCATTTTATCCCTCTATTTTCTACATTTAGAAACAAACAAACAAATATATATATATATAATAAATCAATACACAGAAATAAATATTTTCTTTTTAAATTGCATTAAATCACAATGAGCTTCCAGTGGGTGTATGTATGTGTTCAGGAATAGAAACCACCTCTAAAATGAGGTATGACAGCTCATGTATAAAAGAAATATCTAATGAACTAAAACTACTAATTACAAACTACAAACATTTGGCCAAAGTATGCGGATTCCATGTTGTTAGAAAAAAAACATTACAAAAGTAGATTACATAATATTCTTTTAAAAAGGAATGCAGGTCATAAAAACATTGAAACTGTTGCTGTCATTAACATATTAAAGTTAAAACTCCACTGCTTTCTATATTTTGATTCTAAAATGCTCCGGTGCATTTAATCTATTTTAATATGTTAAACTTAAAAAAAAGTTCCAATTTTCTAAGCTTGTCCTTTGTCTCTGGACAAAGACACACATTGACTTTAGATAACGAGTTGGGTGAGTCACAGAAAGATCAGGTTTCACATAGTTTAAGGCGGACGAAAATAAAACCTGAAAACATACTAGGAAAATGTCGGACAGGCCCGATCATATGCTTGCAGTTGCCAGCAAACTCTTCAAGAACCACAAAAAAAAAAAAAGACTCTTTGAACCACATCCACACTAACTTTGTTTGACTGTTTTTAAGAATAAAAATATTTATGTACACGGCCAGTCGTAATTTTTTACTGAAGCTGTCAGACTTCAATTCGACCAGCCTTCACAACAAACATAAGACATGTCCACCAGTTTTCCCACAAACACTATTCTTATACAAACAGTTTAACAGTTTCATTTACACTACAATCCTGTATTATGTGGCCCAGTCCATGCAAATAGCAGGTGGATACCATTTCAAAAATGTGTGAATTCTACCAGGCACGATAGCCTTTGTTTCGGGTCCTGAAGATATTACATTTTCAGAGGACAGACAGAACAGTATGCTGCCAAAGAACCTTTAAAATAATGTAATAATACGTAAAAAGTAGTATTGAGTACGCGGCCTTGCCACAACAGCAGGCGTTTCCTCACGGTTCATTTTACACGAACAACAAATGTTACATCTTTACTGCGTTTCGAAAACTGCCATATATATAAATGTGTGTGTGTGTGTGTGTGTGTGTGTGTGTGTGTGTGTGTATGTATGTATGTATGTGTGTGCGTGCGTGTTTGTGTATTTTATATATATGCTATCCGCAGTAAGGTGAGCGAATCTTGTCAAGATCCACTCGTTCTCGGTTGCCTTCTCTTCCTTGTCGTTTCCACTCACTTGTTGTTGAAATAAAAATGGAGGCTAAAAAAGGAAAGGCGAGTTCCCCTTAGAAATACCACCCATTTCTCATGGATAGAGTTGGGGGTTGGTTGATGGGGGAGGCGGAGGTGAAGAATGAGAAAAGCAAGTCACGGTTCTCGGGGTTCGCATTATTTTCGGTTCCAAAAGAAAACACAGATCAGATCAAAAAATGATAAACATCACAAAGTTTTCTCATAGACAACAAGATGAAAGCTGTCCATATCAAAAACAGACATATCAGAGCAGAGACCACTGCTCAACAGGATATTTGCTTATCCCGACAAACTATCTTCTTTTAGAACAGACAAAAAATAAACCCACTTTGTAATTCCAAAGTAAAGTGCCTACATAAAGTTAAACGAAACCAAACAGTTAAGCACCTTCATACGGCATTCTCTGTGTTCTCTGAAAATGCAGTTGATAAATTCGATTCTGACAAGCACGGATGTTGTAAATACAAACTCTGCCATGTCTGTTTTCACATAGAAACTTGATTAACACAAGAACAAGTGAACTAACCCCAAAATCCCCTGAGTCACAGTTGCTGCCACAAAAAAAACCATATCATTTGTTACTCATATCATTTTCAAATGGAGTTCACTTGAGAAGAACGATTTTTGTCATTTTAATGCATTACTTTGAACCGTACTAGCTTTCAAGACAGCCTCTTTCGGCTAAGCTAACGGCTAACTAAAATGATACCTTTGCCCACTTTATAGATAATTCATTATGCCGAGTGGCACTAATGCCATGAACGTAACAAATGTGCAAACCATAAGAAAGACAGCATAACAACAGGACGATCACTGAATGTTTACAGCGAAAAAGAAAACAGTTCTTAGCACGAGGTTCTTTGCAAAGTGTGATTGTGATTATGGCTACATCAAGCTAACATGCAGATCAACCAACACGGTGTTACATCATTAAAATAATTTGATTTGATTCATTAACGTGACAGCAGAAACAGTCGACCATGTACAGTTGAAACAGAAAAGCTACATTGCGTGTTGATAAACAAGAGCTGATAAACTGAGATCCCAACTTCTGCATCAACTTTACCTAGTTGATAAAAAACATAAGCTACTGGCAATAGGCTACTTCGTGAAAATAACCAAATGCCTTACCTACAGCGTCCTTCCAGCGTAATTGAAAACCAAATGCCTATCGAAGGTATTTAGTGTTCTTAAAAAATCCAACATCGATGCGAAGCAGAACAGCAGGCCTTCTCTTGCAACCTCGGTGTTTCCTGTGAACTGTAAACCGCGAGGCTCTCAGGCTATCTTCCAAACTTCTCAGTGTCCCTTACGCAAGAGTTGAAAGTTTCACATTTTCTCCCATTTAAGACACTTTGCGGTCTTCAAATGCTCACGTTGAGTTGCTAAAGAATACATCAATATACAATATTATTTTACAAAATTATAGTCGGTATTTATATGGGTATGTACAGCACTTGGTGATTCAAGACTGTGATTCAATCTCATGTCCTTTACATTTGCAGTATTGCCCATCCCCCTCTCTACACCGGCATCGACCGCGGCTCCCAGCGTAGCCTACACACAACCATAATACAGGGTTTCCACCACAGCGGAGCAGGGGTTCGTTACAAGGATGGACTTCCAGCTCTAACCCGCGCCCTCTGGTATGCTATAGGGTAGAAATGTGTCAATCGCTGTAACAAACAGGAACGCGCATATGCCGTTGGATCATCGCGTAGCTAACTGTTGTCGTAGACAGGAAAGAGGCAGAGCCTTGTTTTTTTGGAGGTGGCTCACTTCTCTAGTCAGCATTTTGCAGCGTGAGATGGCGTTGAGAGGTTGCAGGAGTTGTAAGTCTGGAAGACTAACAGCTAGTTAAAATGGATACTCTTCAAAGAAGGGACCGAGGATTTGTGGAAAATTGTCGTGTTACTAAATACACACGCCGTGGAGCTCAATGGTCTTTCATATAAGGAATTATTTTTTCTTTTTTATTGTAAAAGGGAATAACAGTGTTCTGTTATACAGCTGTAGCAGCACGGGGTCTCCTGGGCGCTATCGCAGGGAACGCGATTCTAGAGCGTCAACAATACTGTGAGGAATATATGAGGGAACGAGGATTGGACTGAACGTTTGATTTGGTGCAGGATTTCATTCAATATATTAACCCAGTTGGCGAACAGTGGTTCTTGATTTTAAAAAGAGGAAGACAAGGGAGATCAAACTTGGGCCAAAATTAGAAACCACGGTTAGAAGACCGACAAACCCTATTAAATCAAGGTTTAAAATGCGTTTTTCATTGCCATTTTAAGTCATATTATAAAACGTTTGTTTTAAGAACAACTGCTTAAGCATTACTGGAAAATGTACGTACACTTTTAGCGGTAGTGCCAATATAGTACGTTCTAGAAGTAACAAAGGAAGGCTAAGACGTTCCTGTAACGTACTGGACAGAGACAGCGTGATACCTGCACGCTCTAACGTTAGGTGGTGTTGAACAGCGACAAATTTATTCCGTAGTTAATATTAATATAACTCTTCAATAGCAACCCCCACGGCTGACAATATATCAGAATTTATTCGTAGTTTTTGCTCATTTCTGGGCTGCCGTGTTTCAATAGCTATAAATTGCCAACTCACTACGTCGTCGACTTCACCGAGCTGTTGATGACCAGAATTTGTGAAACATATTTATTTTTTATATGACCTTTGGAATAGATTTAATATACGTATTGGTTGAAATGTTTAAATGCATATTGTTATGTATGGAAAATGTAATTTAACTGCATTCGCCCCCGGCCGAATTATGCGTGCTGCGCGCGCAACTGAAGAGGGCGGGTATCAGTGGGTGCGTTATTCAGAGTGTAAAATACATTTATGTAAATGTTGTATAATTTTATATATATATATATATATATATATATATATATACACATACACACAAATACATATTCATTATGTAATTAGGTGTTTTTTCCCTCTTATTTGTAGCCTACTCTGTTTTGAAATAATTTGTATTTTTTCTTACGTTCTAAAAGCGCAAATCAGTACAATAATAGACAACTCCAGGACATCAACTGAGATATCAAATCTAATTTTTACTTAAAAAAAATACCAAAAAAAAAATATATATATATATATATACATATATATAATGTGTGTGTATTTTTATTTTTATACCTCCAAAACTTTTCTAAAATATTCTCTTATTTCTTTGGGCCATTTAAATGAAATAAGCAAATGCATTTAAGACATTACATGTCAAGCTTGTCAATGCACAAGTTTCAATAAACTAAACAATTTTGAGATCTTGCATATTTTTGAAAATTAAATCACATTATTTTGAATAAGCAGAAAGTGGTTTTATTATATACTTTGAGACATTTAAAAGTTTAAGCAGTGCACATGCCCTTCAGAAATAAAGGTACAAAAGCGGTCACTGAGGCAGGGCCTTTTCGAAAGGTACGTCTGTACTCATTAGGTTCAAATATGTATACTTTAATTCCTGGGTGTGTACATTTGCACAATTGTGTAAAATTTGAATTGCCAGTAGTATTAAGACAGATGTTATGTAGGCTACAAGTTACTTGTTCTTTCTATCATGGTTACTGCATTGTAATTTTAATTCTAAATAATAAATGGTAAGTTAATTTTGAGCATTCATCCTCCACACTTGCAGACAAATTTCTAGCAAATACATTAGATAAGACTACAGCATATACCAGTAAAAATCACCATCTTAACAAATATTAACCTGCAATGTCACGTTTAGGCCTAATAACGGAAAATGTCACTTTTATATGGGTATCACAACATAACTAGCGGTAACAACATTTTGATTATCAGATTATGTTGTGGTTACATAACAGGTACGTATTATGGCTAGCTGAGTGAATTACTGCTGATACAGTTTCCTGTTTATGAATGTGTGCAAATAGACTTGCTTGATATGCCATGATCCTTGCCTTGATTGTAGACGAGAGTAGGCAGCTGCAGTCCATGGAGGAATAATTAAAAATAAATGTCAAAGGAAATAGCATTCCTTTTTAAAATAGATACATATAAAATATAGACCAAACTCAATGTTAGCAGTCACTGTAGTGTTATGTGCATTAAGTGGTGGCAGGCAGACAGGCAGGTTAATGTTGTTGTTCTATGTGAGAGACATGAATACGAATAAGGTCACATAATACCATCATGGAGGGAGTGTTCAGAATGAGGAGTGACAATTGAGTATTGGAATTTGGCCTTTGTGCCACTACATATTTAAAACATATAATGTGTCACTTCCTGGGTCTAAATATGTCCAAACATGCTACTTCCATAGAGATTCTGAAGAGGGGTATAAAACGAACACCTTTCCATGAGGTAAAAGGACAGTAAATGTAAATGACAAGGAAGTGAAGCTACAAAAAGACAGATTTTTATCATCACAAACGGACTGGGTACATTTAATTGTAAACAATAAAAAATATTCCCAAAATAAAAAAGAAGAAACATGTTGTACAGTATACTTTGACAATGATTTCACAATCATCAAAACATCAGGGTTCTACAGGCACATTAAGTATAACACTTGCATGTGATTATAATTCATTATACATTTTTATACACTGCTATTTAATTGACATGTCTCCTCTTCGAGGAAGATTTTTTTTTTTCTTAGCTCTATAGAAATTCAGGGACCTGTTCATAATATCAATTTGTCGTCTTCTCATTTAACTTAAGAGCTTTAAAATGCAATTACTTTAACATATCTGCTGTGTTAAACTATTGTATGTAGGTGTTCTTTTTTCCACAGGTTCACTCAGTAATTTCTTCCTTCATTAAAAAGCTGTACAAAATAAATTAAATGTAATATTCGAAAGAAAATTTTTAAATCACATAGACTTATATGAGAGGATGACAGTAATTTCTCATGTGGGTTGCATTAGCAGTCAAATTCTACAAAGGTTATCTCAGTAATTCACCTTCTACCCCATTTTGATTGAGTAATAAATAAATAATGGCTTACTGTGCATTTCTAAAATGGTATTGAGAGGAATGTGCGATACAAGCAAAAATGTAACAATATAATTGAGACCGATATACATCACAATATACAGTTTTCATGAATCCAATTTTCAAGCAATGGTAGACCTATTTTTATCATTAATACTGCAACAAGACTTAAAATAGTGTTTTACCGGTTACATCATCTTTGTCTTGTTTTTACTGCAGGCAATGAATGAACAATACAAGTTAAGTATGTTTAGTATGATGACTTTGTTTGTTCTAAAGCCTCTTCTGTATTTTATAAATCAGATAACCTTCGATGGCAATACTGAATAGTTCTAGTAACTACATACAGTTCCCATTATCCCTATAATCTAGTTTAATACATTCCAAGTTTTACTCCACGTGAACACTTTTTATGAGGATTAAGTGAAAGCTGAAATGTATGTGCACGGTCTGTCAAATCGCATTCATTTAAAATTGCAAACTCACATTTACAGCTGGAATAAACTATGGTTTTCTTTTGTTGTAGTGCTGGAGTTTCAGAACTGCAGGGAAAAATTGGCATATTCACAATAAAAACGATACACAAATAGTTTTACTGATTAACAAAATTATAATGGTGTATAACCCACCCCCAAGTATCAGTAACATAAAATATTTGCGTAAAGATGTATCCACGTTGTCAGTGTAAGTCATCACAACATAAACAAAAAATTACTGAGTGCACCATTATCGTGAGGAAAACCATGCTACTATAGGGAAACTGGCCCCTGTTCTTTCTGTGGTACATCACAAACCTACACTTTTGAAGAGTTTTCCCTCAGCATTACGGTAGTTTCCTCAAAGCAGTTTCAGACTGCCTGTGACATTATTCACCATCTCCTCTTCTCCTATGATGGCAAGCACGGTGCATGAACCTGGCTCCACCTGCACACACAAACAAAGTTTTAACTTGTATGATGTGTCAAATTTTTTATATGCTATTTGAGCTATATTGTAAACATAAAACCAATAAAATAGTACAATCCTCCAACCATTTGCCACATTGAACCAAGCCAAAGCATTTTTGAATCGATGTGCCACTAACCTGTGTGTGTCCAGCATCCTGTACCAGCTTAGTAGGAAGACTGAGGCTCATAGCAAGAGCCTGCAACTCCAAAAGGTGTGCCATATTAGTGCCTTGTAACACTATCTTCTTCGCTCTAAACAGACACGTACACAAATAACACACAAATGTGTGTTAGGTTTACATACTGTATATATTTCGATTCATTATTAATACATGTCTTGGTTTAACTTTTATTTAAAAAAAAAAACAGTGATGTATCTTACCCTGCATGGTCCCATCTCCAGGCCATTTCCCTCCAGCTGTTTTTCTCCTGCAAGGCCTGATACAAACCCACTGCGGCATGACCCACCTGAGCTGCCACCTACAGGGACACACTGCTCATCTCAAATCTATTGAAATCCGGGGGACCATACAATAAACATTGTTCTCTAACAAATACATTTAGTTGAAATGTAAAAATATGGCAGTATGATCAAGTATGGAAGCCCATGTCTACAACAGTTGATCACAGAGATCATGCAAGTCATAAAAATGAGAAACTTTCTTGTAACATGAATTCGTTTCTTATTATGTTTACAATTTTCCCACGTTATTACGGCTTATTGTATACATTCAGATTAAAAAGTAGAGTTAGGAGACAACTTCAAATCGACTAAACCAATTGCTTTCAGAAAATGATTCAGTGCTGGAAAATCTTCACGCTGGCGACATCTGCTGGTCAAAGCAACGTAAATGCAACAAGAACAAAGTAAGGCACTTCGTATAGATGCCTTTATTTACAAGCTTTTGGCTTTTATATGCTCAAAACAAGAATGCACACATCGCATGGAAAAATAAATGGCATAAATGAATGCATGTTACTTAATTAGTCATTTTGTTTTTATTTATTGAATTTATTAGCATAAGAAAGCACCACTGTATGTCACCATGGCAACCTCTTTGCAAGAGAACACGTCAAAATTGTATTTAAAAGTACCTGCACACATAAGACCTCAATTATAGTGAAAGATCTGGAAAACTATTTATATATCATCTTTTTTTTTTTTTTTTTTTGGAATATATTCATGTTTGCTTGTTAAGGACCACACCCTTGCATTTCTTAGAAGTAATGATCTCAGATCATTATTATGAAAAACAGTCTCATTACAAGAAAACAAATAACATTTTAAGTATTTTTTCCCGAATTATTGACATTTTAGCCCATATTTCCTAGAAGATTTCTCATTATTATGCCTTACAGAATGACTGTTTATAACTGTTGCAAAACAAGCATCAATTACAAACTGCATTTACTAAGGAATTATAGATATAGCTTGTAGATGGATTGTTTTCAATCACTGAAGAGAAATTTACTGGATAATAACCCTTAAAGTACACTTTGTTAACTCGTAGGCCTTTTTGTAGGCCTGTTTAATTTGCATACTGTTAAAAAAAATGATATCACATAATATTTTGAATAGTAAGATGAAAGAAATGCATTACTATTATTTTATTATCTGTTAAGCAATTTCATTTTGTCAGTTCCAAGAATAGAATGTGACATGTTAAGAGCAAACACTGGATTGTTATTTCAGAATATTCATGAGAGGGAATACCTCCGACTGATGATGAGTGATGCATCAGATATAACATAATGGTCTTTTAGTGAGTACATCTGGGAATTGTAATAAATAATATCTACCTTCCCCACACCCATGGACAGCTCCATATTAACAACAAACACCATTTTGAACATCATGTCCTCATCTCCCTCTTCCTACAAAAAAAGAGAAAGCATTACACAGCATTCTATATAAACACATCTATCTCTGTGAATGCCAAAACTGATGTCAAAACTCTGTTCAGCACAAGCTGAGAGTTGTGCATTCTTTCTTTCAAATGATATCTTTAAAACCAACAAAGAACAGACGATGTAAGTAAGAGAATTATTGTGTAGTGCAGACCGCTTCGTTGATTATTAACAGGACTTTTCATGAGAGCAGAGAACAAGCGAGTAATGGCTTCAGTGACTGTAAAGGTTTTTTGTTTTTTTTGTTGCTCCATTTCTGTATATTGCCTCAGTGGCTTGACATTAAGCCCTACACACAAAGCTGTATTCAATGTAGCATTAAATAACTTGAAGTATACCTCATTCTCTAGTTTGTTGAAATAATACATTGCAGCCTCCTCAGCAGACACGTTCTGTGTGTGCAAGAGTGCCTGTAATAGAGCAATAAAAGCATTTCACTCCAAAAACCATGACATAACGTGAACAGCTTTTATGGATGTCCGATTCTAACAAAATAAACTCATCAAGGTAATTCAAACCATAATATCTAGTATAGAAACAGTTTTGTTTTTTAGGCACTATATTTTAACTGAAAATACTTAATTATTTGTAATCAGGTTTACTGTATTTTGTGAGGGGCTGTGTACCTGTTTGGCTGCCTCCTCTGGTATGTCCAACTCTCTGAGCTGCTGCAGGAATACAGGGTTCACTTCCTGCTGGGACTCCATTTCTGGAATATAGAAATGCACATTATACATCATTTATTGATGTAATGTATTCTAATAGACTGTAACGTTAAGTGATGCGTTTTAATCGAAGAAGGGTATTCGTATACAGTGAATTATAAGACGGCTAACTGACGCACATATATATAAAAAGGCTGTAGGTTGAAACACAATTAAGTCTGAATGCAAATGAACGCCTTGTATTTAACTGCGACACCTCTAAATCCGTATAAAAATAACAGAATGTGGGTTAATTTGTGCGTTAAATATTTCCATGCTACCCAAAGTTTGCAGCTGCTTGTGCTGCGAATGCCAGTTTTGCTACATATTGATTTTTAGTCCAACTGAAAACAGCTCAGGACAATCGTATTTTGTAGTTAAGGTTGTTCTGAATATTGGCTCTTACCTGCTTTAACGTTACTGCACTACTGAACGAGCGATTATCACCCAATGAGCCTGTGAGCTTCTTAACGAGCGATTGTTTCGTCTTTTCACTCCCAAATTGGCATAAAGTCATTTGTGTTACGCGCTTATTTGTAACCTTATATTTACATTAAATGCTGCTAATAGTTTCAAGAATTTGTTGCAACAATAGCTTTCGGCGCAAACGTGAACTACCCATTCCCGTATACACCAAGTTCAAGTGTCATGTCGGTTACAGTTCCGGGTCATCTGCGCTGCAAAGCTCCTTGTTTAAACCGAGATGTAAAATAGGTTTTTACGCGTCCGAACGAAATTATTTAATTCAATAACACCACAGCCACTTGCACACCGCCGCTAAGATTGCCCATGCGTTTAGATAGCTATCATTACTACATAGTGGATTACGCAAACAATTTTTATAAAACTACAAACATGGCGGACATTCTTGAGGTCGATGGTACGTCATCATTTTAACAGTTTAAAAGCCAGACAAATATAAAGGGGTGTATTTGATACTGGCCTAGAATCGAACTTAATTACTCCAGTTGTGGTAATACACCAATACTACCCTAGTTACTAGATCAGATACTAAGGATGACTTAAAGGTATCAAAAGATTAAGGAAATGGAGGGTGGGATTAATTGAAAAGCATATGTAATGGATTATAGTTTGCAGTTTGGAAGGACGGAAGAATAACAAGTAGTATAAATGTGTATACAGCATAGGTGATAGCAATCCTAATGTCACTAGGCTGGGTTTATAAAGTGAGAATTATAGTAAAAATACAAAATAATATAACATAAGCAGAAGGGAACAAGACAAGTCATTTGCAATCCGCCATAAAACCAAAAGAAGAAGAAAGTTTGTTTGGTCTTGTTTGTTTCAAGTCATCTTTTCTGTTAATTGTCTTAATGTTTATATGTGTTTGTACATTATGATTTTTGTTTCCTGAGTTCATTTTTTAAGGAATATCTAATGCAAACAATTTAGCTTTGTCATCATTTACAGTAGTCAACATTTGAAGTGGATCAAAAATGGTTTTAGGTTTTAGGACAACTTTGATGAAAGTTTTTGATCCACTTCAAATCTTGACTATGTCATGTTTCATTCCAAGCAAGATTTTCTTCTCCACAACACAAAATATAGAACATTAACAGACTGGACCCCACTAACTTTCATTGTTTGGACAAAAAAAAAAAAAAATCGTTATAGAGTTAATAGTTTATGTAAATTACTATGTCTGTTTGATTGTGGTTGGAGCTGAAGAACTGTAGCTCTTCAGGAGTAAAGTATGGAACCTCTTTCTTATAACGTTTCCCCTATGTAGAGTCAAGTGAGCACATTCCAGGGTCTCAGGCCGAAGACAGGAAAACATCTTTGACAGGTAACCAGTCAATCATAGAGCTAACATACAAAGAAACACATACATATAGGAGGACACCTAAACCTCTTGATTTTGGACTGTGGACCTAGAGTCAATGGACAAAATTTAGGCCAACACTGAGAAAACATACAACTTTTATGCAGACAGCATAAAATTGAAATGATTGATAAAAACTAATAAAATTGGCAACTGCATACTGTGGGGAACCCATAAAGGGAAATATCTCCATGGAACAAAGGAAGGATGCATGCATTGTATGTTACATGCATTCAGTATGGTATCAGTCTAAAAAGTTTAACAAGAGGACAATACTGGAAATTACATTAGATTGAATTCCACCATACCAAGGACTGATAAACACCAAATGAGCACCAAAAAGAAAAGAGACTGGCAGAGCTCCCCAAATGTAAACTTTATTTATCCTAATTATTAAACATCAAGTTCACCTTGAATGCCCAATACAATTGCTTTAGTTTCATGTGATGCTACTGAAAAGACACCAGATCAAGCGATCTTTCATTTGAATTCCCGTAATTTGCATACATTCAGGATCAAAAACCTTTAGGACAGCTTAACATTAAACTTGCATAAGCTTATTGTTAAACCTCTCTTTTAAAGAAGTGTTCATAAGTTTTAAAATAATTTACTTTTTCTGAAACTGCTAACAAGCTATGTAACAATTTAGTTATTATTTACAATATTATACTACACTAAAAATATTAGTAAATATGACACAGTCACATCTTTTCACTGACAATTTCTATTTATCTAAATTTTTTTGTTGTTCAGTGTTTGAGCAGTCTTTGATCAAAAGAAATTAATTGCAAGTGAACGGCCTATTTACCTATACAGTGGACCAGCACTAATATATCGGAGCAGAACTTTACATACAATACAGATCATATTTTCTCACATGAAGGCTAAAGAATTCTATTCTTTAATCGTACCTACATAAAAGTATCAGTCTTTAAAATTCCTTACTGATGAAATGTTAGAGAATGTGGTAAGAGATGATTATTTCATTCAGTCCTATGTTGGCACCTCGAATAAAAAAGGCTTAAAAATATACCAACAGATTAAAATTAATAATAATAATAATAAAAAACAAAAAAACAACAACATTATTTGACCTGACCAGCGACACTATATGTAACAAGTCTTTTAAAAACAAAACAGACTCTTTCATACAGTATTTTCCAGTGACACTTACTCAACATTATGATAATTTACAATATTCTAATAAACTGAAAATATTCTACAACATTTTACTACAGAGTGGCAGTCATGGTGTGTCTTTGCAAATGCTGAAATCACATTCAAATGTTACCAACAGTGAACAACTGATAGATACAAAGCAAGGAGGTAGTCTTAGCACAGAACATCTAATAGTGTTCTTCTTGAAGGCCATGACCAAGCAAGAGCTTGAGCACATGTGTTTTTCATGATAATCCTGCAGGAAAAAAAAAAACTCCTCTGTGAGTACAATGCATTCATATACTCAAGGCATCCAGGCTTTTACAAATAAAAAGTACTGAAATGGGAATAACCCTATTCCATGTACTAAAAAAAGAAATCAGGACCATATTCAAGCTAAAGGCTACACCCCTTCTAACACAACACATCAAAGTACACTGTGTGTCTTAATTTATCTTCATTAGTAGATTCCAATTTATTACAGTTAAATGGAACAGGATGTTTGTGTATGTCTGTTAAACATGGTAGCTTTGCAACTGTTGCTGTACCTAAAGTACCTGTACCATGTGTTCATATAGCCACACATTAGTGTCTTCACACTTATTTAACTTTACGTTGTCCATGATCACAAGTCTGTCACTTTATTTTCTACAGCTGCCGCAATCTGTTGAAGCCGGTACCCCAGCTGCATCTTCTGAGCTGTGGTGTCTTCCTCTAATGCAGTGATAATCTAATATAAACACACAGGAAAGAGGAATTCAATTAGAGCACAGACATGTACATTTTTATAAGCAGCAGAAGCATAGTCTCTAAAAATGTATTGTCCTACTAAAAGTGATAACATGGTCACCTTTATTTTGAGGTCCAATACTTGCTATTAGCAAACCGTTAACTATGACATTGCCTCAAACTACTTATTTGTTTAACAGTTAGTAAGGTAGTTGGTAAGTTAAGAATGTGCTTTTTGTATGTTAGTACTAATAAACAGCCAATATAAAAATAATAATAATAGACATGCTAAAAACAACTTGTTTATAGGGTGAATTGCCTCATGACTCACCTGATCATAGTATTTGTTGATGTACTTATAGAGCTCATGCAGGGCCACCAGGTAATTTAATTCTCCAGAGTAATTCTGACAGTCAAAACAAATGTGGAGAGTGTAAATTTGTTTAACGACATTTGCATGTGCTACAAAACAGTATTTCTAACCCCCCCATCCACAACCAATGCATTTTACAAGTGAAAGAAAGTAACCTGGTGACAGACATACCCTGGAGAGTTCAGCAAGAGCGGAGTTCATCTCCTGATCACTGGCAGAGATGGTCTGCTTGATGTCTGCATAATATCTGTGTAACAAAAATAGTGGGATTCAGAACAAGATGACTTTCAAATATTACCTTTATAGTAGAAAAACCATCCAAGTTGAATGTTACCGTTCAACCATCTGTTTATAGCGAGGGATATCTCTGGCATACAGCAACTTATTAATAGGTGAATCCTAGATAATTCAAAGAAATAAAAATTAAACTGTTACAATCTTCAGCCATGTCAATATATTTTACTCTATTGGGTTTCTTGTTCCCTTCTCTGTCTGTCTCTTACCCTGCCAAGTTTATGCTCTGTGGTAGTGCAAGAGTCCATGAATGTTTGAGCAATAACTGACAGAACCGCATCCACATTATCCGACACCTGCACATCGAAGATGAACTGAGGGTTCTTTACAATGTTGATCCAGAATCGCAGAGGCAAACTAAAACCAAAAGACAACTAAATAAGATCAAGAAAATTGGTGGTTTTCCATTCAAGTCCAAACAACATTTTCCTTAGAAAATGAACCAAAAAAAAAAAAAAAAAAGTTTAGTTTAGAACCACTAGTGCAATTTTTGGGGTTAAACCGACACTTAATTTGAAAAGGTGACAGAAAAAAAAAAAGAAAAAAAAAAGAATGAATGACAATTATGTTTGTGGACATGCATTAACCTACAACTTACACCGTTTCTGGATTGTCTTTTACCATTTTTTCTAAAGTTAAATCTTTAATGAAGTTAATTTGCACCTGTTAGTCTTCCAGATGTGAATAGTTTCGCAGTCTGAAATGCCATGGCGCACTGCCTGATCATCGAGCAAGTCAAAGAAATATTTGATTGCCAGAGGAACTGGTTGACTAGTGCTTAGAATAACTGTGAACAGGTCATCCACAAACTTCTGTAGTGTACCCTACAGAAAGACAAAGACACAGCATAAAACGGTGCATGTAATATATAATAAATAATTGTAAACAACGGAGTTTAAGTAATTGTATGAGTTTTGCTTAATTTTGTCTGTATCTTTAGGGTACGTAAACACATGTTTAAGCTACCTTCATTGACAGTAACCGTGTGAGATAGATCTCTGGTATTGTCTTGGCTCTTTCTCGTTCTTTTAAACTGCCTCGTCTGTGTTTGGGTAACTCTGGCTCCTCGCTGGCCTTCACTAGATGCCACATTCTCACTCCCCCTTCATCTGCATCCTCTAACATGGGCGTCTCTGTGTTGGGAGAATGAAAGACAATAAAATAAAGAGAACGCACAATAAAGCCTCATTCATTTTACATTTTTTAAAACAATACTGTATTGCAGGGGTGCCCAACCCTGCTCCTGGCGATCGACTGTCCTGCAAAGTTTACCTCCAACTCTAATCAAACACACCTGAATCAACTAATTAAGTTTTTTAGGATCGCTTGAAAATTAAAGGCATGTGTGTTTGATTAGAGTTGGAGC
>JAUCMU010000104.1:7118203-7135840 GCA_032275025.1 Enteromius treurensis
CTACAGTGAAGCATGGGGCTGGAAGCATCATGCTCTGGGGGTGTTTTTCTGCACAGGGGACAGGACGACTGCACTGTTTTAAGGAGAGGATGAACAGGGCCATGTATTGTGACATATTGGGTAAAAACCTCCTTCCCTCAGTCAGAGCATTAAAGATGGGTCGTGGCTGGATCTTCTAACATGACAATGACCGAAAGCACACAGCCAGGAAAAACAAGTAGTGTCTCTGTAAGAGACATATCAAGGTTCTGGAGTGGCCTAGCCAGTCTCCAGACCTAAATCCAATTGAAAATCTTTGGATGTTTTGCTCAACGACAGCCCTGAAACCTGACTACAGTCAGCCTATGGAGGAGTGGGCCAAAATCCCTCCTGCAGTGTGTGCAAACCTGGTAAAGAACTACTGGAACCGTTTGACCTCTGTAATTGTTAACAAAAGCATCTGTACCAAATATTAACATTTTTTGACTAAAGTGATCAAATACTTATTTGACACAGTAATTCCCAAATAAATCGTTAAAATCATAGAATGTGATTTCCGTTCTGTCTCTCACAGTGGAAATGCACCTATGTTAAAAATTGTAGACTCCTCCATAATATCTAAATAAGAGAACTTTCAAAATCACCGGGTAATCAAATACTTATTGACCTCACTGTTTATATTTATTCATTCATTCATTCATTCATTTATTATTTATATTTATAGGGTTCCTAATTTTTTTTCTGTCTAAACGTTGACCAAAAAGAAACAACATTTTTAAGCAGTTAAGCAAATAAGGATTCGCAGATTGTTGCAACTACAAAAATGCCTCTAAACACAGTGTGTTAAGCGCGTTTACTCATCTTCAAAAACATCTCCAAATCCTTCCCTGTTTATTATAACATAACGGGTAATTCTCTGAGAAAACAGTCAAAGGTGAACAGCGAGGAAAACATTATTATGGCTACCTTTGTGAGGAAGAGTTTGCTATTTAGGAGATTAGATAACTGAATGAGTCCTTGCTCCACTGTGGCCCGTCGACACTCCTGCACATCCAGGTCTCTGCGAAGTGGAGACTCACGGTGTCCAGGGAAAAAGATGCGCTCAGCATACATGCGGTACTCCAAGAAAGGAATCCCTGATCCAACCAGATCACTTGTCACATCCATCATTTCAGTCATAAGATCTGTGGAGGTACAAGAGTAAAATCTGATGTTTTGGCTGAAATACTGCACTGGATAATTTGCAATTAATTTTAAACATTTTTAGAGGGGTCACATAATGTTTCTCCTTAATGTAACTCTTTGTGGAACAAGTAGACTATATTTTAACTATTCATTTCAGATGTTATAATTTTACTGATTATCATTATCACTGACTTTAAATGAATGAAATACATTTTGGCCTTGCTTTCAGCTTTTCTTAAACTTAAAGACAGATTAAAATTCGGTCATCATTTACTCTGTTACTGTTATGTTATTCTAAATATTGTAATCAATATTTCAAATGTCCATTTCAATGGATAGACAAATACAATGAATAAATCTTCTTCATTTGTGTTTCCAAAGATGAACGAAGGCTTAAGGGTTTGGAATGGCATATGGGTAAGTTAATGATGACAGAATTTACATTTTTGGGTGATCACCACATAAAAATCATTCAAATTGATCCCAAACGTAGCCATAAATTACCTGTGAACTCCTTTTTGCAGCGGTCTCTTACACTGGTCTCTAGATTCTCCAACTGTATCTGAACTTTCTTATAATCTCTCAGAGCCTGTTTACTCTTTCTCCTAAGTGGAAGAGATATCAGGGTACAAAATATCAATTACGTTCATATACCAGTCTATAAATGTTTCAATACTGATTTTTTGCATTACTCACTGGTAGCAGGTTGTTAGAATTAGGATTAGAAATGAAATGAGCAATTTGTTTTCCGATTTACACGCTGCAATTTATTCTAAAATGTACATTTATGTTTGTTGAACTACACTGTTATTTATCATAAATATTTCATTCATTAACAAGCTACACTCTTCTTAGAGTAATATCTTTTTCACAGGACTGTATTTAGCACATCTCTCACATTACATATCATGTACACACCTGTATATGAACACGATGATAAGCACAATAAGGGCAACAAGAGAAGCAACTGCTCCAACCCCAATCTGTGCCACCAATGGAAAAATGGAATGACTAGGAGAATCATACTGCACTTGTCCCAGTGAAAAGTTCAGGTTTCCCATATGCACCTGGAAACAGATAGACACAAACAATATTACGCACACTATTATACACCCGTGTTCATGCAATACAATACCTGCTACAAAAAACATGCAAATCACAGCCCCTTCATAATAGAAGATGTAAGTGAGAGGGTGTTGGCTTTATGCTTACTATAAATTCTGGAAAGGCCTCAGCTCCCTCTCGCTTGCGCCCATGCCTGAGGGAAAGTGGGGGCTGCTGGGGTGGCGGCTCACAATAAAGGTGGTTATGTGTCAAAGTTTTAACAGTACAAACTCCTTCACCAATCAGAGCTACTACTTCCTCTTTAAAGATGGCCAAGTCTAAATTCTCACCCTGTAGAAAGAAATGAAAAAGGTGTCAAAGAAATAGAAGAATCATAAAATTAAGTTTCTAAGTAATAATGAGCAATATGAGGAATTATCAATAACTATTGCGGTAAAAAGTGCCTTAGAAATAATCAATATTCATAACACAAATACAAGAACTAATAAACACATGCATAAAAAAAGTCCCACTAACCTCCACCGATATAACTGATCCAGGTTTGTAGCGATATGGTTTTGTGGGATCACGATGGTTCAGCGGGTGCAGGGTTGGGTTGGGTTCATAGGTAAATGGTGATTGGCTAACAGAGTTAAAGTCAAAGTGCAAGTTATCCAACAGAAACTCAACCAGCATATGACCACCAACTACCTGAGGATCTACACCAGGAGTCCGACACAACAACAAAGAAGAGGTTTTCACCTCGCAATCCTCCTCAAACTACAGAGAAAATGAAAACAAAAGAAAGCAGTAACACTGTAAGTGTGCAAACTCACAGACTGTTTAACAAAGACTATAATGTAATATCTTAATAAAATATTTTCATGATTAATCTTACAAATTTTGTGTAATCGATGGTTTACTTATTTGTAAATAGTATTAAACTAGGAACTAAATAAATTCAGTGTTTGAGTCTGTTAGGTCACTTAAATATCTGTTATATATATGTTCTGTTCATTACCTGCATTTCCACATCTGTTACACTCCTTTTTCTCCTTTGTCCGAATCTCTTCAAGGGATAAACTGAGCCTGAGGGAACCACTGTCACTCGCATCTGAGGCTTCTGGACCACATTTAAGTTCTGGCCGAAAACGTTAATTACACGCCCTCCACTGTATACATGTATAAAAGAAAAAAATGCTAAAGGTTTTCAAGAAAAAAATAATAAAAGTGAACTTTTTGAAAGAAAAGTTTCTAGACACAGGTTTGTTAGAATCTATTAGGTCTATTAGAATGATTTTTGCACATTTAAATGCCTAAAGAGAGTCTAAAGAGAAAGTATTTCCACTCAAGCACACACCCGATAAAGCTCTTAGAGGGCATGGCATGTGTAATGTTGGGGTCAAGGGTATAGTAGTAGCCATTGCCATGGAGATGTCGCTCTGTGTTTCCATACCGCACAGTCACTCTGTGTTCTCCTGTCCTGTTACTAGCACCAGTCAGACACTTGATAGTTTCCTCCTGAACACTTGATATTCTGCAGAGAAAAAAATGACCATAAAGAACTTCCTAATCACAGACAATACTCATATTACACCAGTCTACAGCAGACAGGGATACATAGTACTTACAAAGAACAAGGCACATTCCCTAGTAGGACACTGATATCAGTAACACGACCAGTCAAAAGTTTTCTGCCTGTGATTGTCAGAGTTGTTCCTCCTGCCTGTGGTCCTCTCTGAGGAGAAACTTCTATCAGCTTCGGGTCCTTAAATGATGCAAGGTTGAGAGATACAATCAAGAACTGAAGTATTACACTTTTTTTCCAAGTTAAAAGGAATTCCACAGGAAATCGAGAGAAATGGCATATGGGGCATGTTTTGTATGTGTGGAGTAAAATGATACGCTCTATCATTGCACACTAAAATTTAATCTTAACTGTGCAAAAAGTCTCATCTTTAATGCACAGGGTAAGTTTTAAAACAACTGAAAAGGCATATTTCAAATACATTAACATTAATAGAAAGCTGTATATTTATCTCAACTTTACAAAATTGACTATTATGACTGGTTTTGTGGTCCAGGGTCACATATAGGTAATTGTGTGTTAAAGCTTTAAAACAGACACAAAAGCACAATACAAATATTCTAAAAATAAAAGCAGTCCATACAATTCATGCACTATATTCAAAGTCTTCTGAAGCCATTATGACAGTCATTATGACTGTTTACACAAAGCTATCCTATGTCTTCAAACAAGTTAGAGGGAACACTTTAATGATACATTTGGGTTAAGTGGCCAGATTATTTCATATAGTGTCCAATGGAAGATGGGTCAATACATTGTTTTGGAAAGACATGATAATAATATTGCTAGTTAATAGTAAATACTAGTTAACCTGGTAGCTGAATGTCTGACTTGACAGGCCAGAGTCTCCACCAGACACTTTCACTGAGACATGACCAGATTTCTCCTCTCCACTTGCAGTAGTTGTACATATAATTCTAAAAGAGAGAGAGTAAGCATAAACAAATGTGTGAGAAACACAAAAACAAAGCAAATGGGCAAGTACTTCTTAAAATGCTTTAATCAGTATAATAAGTGAATTGCAAATGCTGTATATTTAAAAAAAACAATGCTCTTCAGGAGCAGGAAACAAAAGTTCTATACTATACTCTTGAAGTAGTGTGCTTTAGGGTCAAGGCGAGGCACTCGCATCAAAACTCATCTAGTCAATGACAGTATTTAGTTTACACACAATGTGCAGGTGTTTACCTGGAGGATATTTCATACAGATGTGGTATAACCATGCAGGGCACACCTGCCACAGTCACAGACTGAAGGATATCCTGAGCTTTCTGTCCCAAGTTAGACCCAGAAGCAGTTAAAATAATGCCTCCTTCCACCAATCCTGACAAAGGCTCCACCTATGGAAAGAAAACCAGTCTTTATGGTGGTACAGATATACATTTACACTTACATATTTGGAAGAAAATTTTATCCAAGGTAACTTACATTGCTTTTAAGTTATACATTTAATCTGTTAATACATCAAAACCACAACCCTGGCATTGCTAAAGCTTATTGCATGGCATCAATTTAAAGATATCTATATAAACTGTTCATGCACTGAAGAATTGAGCATTAAGTTAAGTTTGAAACTTTAACAAACCAAACGAATGAGAGGAGCAGGACAAGTCTTTTCGATGTGTTTGGAACAGGACTCGCTGTAAACACAACTGGTCCCACACCACACGCAGTTGTATTTCTGATCTGCAGTATGACAGCGGCTGCAATCCAAGTGCCCAACTGAACAGTTATACAATGTCACTGAAATAGTGAGAACACAATAAATATCAGTTAGAATAAAGTAAGAATACAGACAAAGTAGACTTTGAATTCATACATTAGAGTGAGATTCAGTAACTTTATTTACAAAGAATTGTTTTATTTAGCAGTCTAAAATAAACAGATTATCAGGCTATTTTCACAAATGAGTGCTAAACTGGACAGAGTAACATGAATGGTGTTCCATTTTCTTTAATCTTCAAATCATTTAAATTTTGTCATTGTAAGACAAAAATGATCAAACAAATAGTTTCCTTTCATTTCATACATTTAGTCTACCAAAAGTCAGTCTCAACTGAGTAACATCTTGATTTAAACCTTGGTAACATTTATATTAGTGTACTTAATGATATATTTTATAGTCTTGCTACAAAATAATAAATCTGTTTGTTTTTTTTAATGGAAAGGTCTACGGCCTTGAATCTACTATATGTATATAGAGTAATGAATTCATTCAACAAAAAATGGTAACACTTTACAATAAGGTTTATCAGTTAACATTAGTTAACAACATTAGTTAACATGAACTAGTAATGAACAATACTTCTACAGCATTTATTAACCTCACCTTATGCTGATTTCAGCACTTTATTACTAATGCATTATTAAATGAACTAATGTTAACAAAGATGAATAAATACTGTAATGAATTTTAAATACTGTAACGTATTTAAAATTTACAGTATTAATGTAAATACTGTAATGAATTCATGGTTTGTTCATGTAAGTTAATGCTTTGCAATAGGGTGTCATTTGTTAAAATCAGTTAAAGTATTACCAAAATAATTCTATATTTGTGATCCTGGACCACAAAACCTGAAATAACCCAGGTTCATTAGTAGCTAAACAATACATTGCACAGGTCAATATTATTCCACAAAGATATTTCCTACTGCAAATATATCTAAATGTAAATTTTGATTAGTAATATGCATTGCTAAGAACTTCATTTGAACAACTTTAAAAGCTTTTCTCAATATTTAGATTTTTTTTGCACCTTCAGATTCCAGATTTTTAAATAGTTGTATCAGGTTGCCCACTTGTATTCACTGCTGTGGGTGTGCACACTTGGATTGGTTAAATGCAGAGCACAAATTCCAGGAATGGGTTACCACACTTGGCCACATGTCACTTCACTTTCACTTTTTCGCTTTCAAATCAACAGAAAGCTTATTTGTTCAGCTTTCAGATGATATATAATCATTAGTGTATTTTGCAAAAACACAGCTCATCATGCACATCAAAAGAATTATACTCACCGTAAAGGTCAGTGCTGTCAATATGAAAAGTGTCTTTTCTCTTCACATAAACCATGGCATTGTACTCCCTAACTGGGTCTGCATAGAAATACTAAAGAAAAAAAACATCAGATGTGAGTATCAATGAAATCTGCAAACTGTAGTCTTTGCCACACACACATGCATTTAAAAGTACTACATAGTTATTATCCTCTTTAATTATTGTTGTGGGATTTTCTCTTTCCATAGGACAGGATTCAAGAGAAGTGACAGGAAACTAAAGTAAGTAACAGGGAGACGACATTTTAGAGCATGTGCATTAGCTCCCTAACTACACCTATGCCAAACCAGTATGTACTAGAGCAATGCTTCTAAGTCCTGTTCTAGGGACCCACGCCACTTAAATTTTGTGTGACCAATGAGACATCCAAAAATATGAAGGCAACTTGTACAACTTCCACACCAGTATTTTCCAAAAGTTTCTCATTGGAATGTCAGAAAACACTAAAATCATCTCAGATATAAAATGTAATAAAAGCTAACTGAGATGATACAGAGAGACCAAACAGCAAAGTTCCCACACTATATTTCTGGCACAATCATTTAATTAGCAAAACATTAATTTATTTAAAGCCTTTATAATGCATCATAAAATTTGTTTTAATGCATTAATTATGCCTTGTAATACACCTTATAATGCATTGTATGGTCTCATTAAGAATTTTAACCACAATTATAATACATTATACTACTTACTAATTAATTGTTAACATTTAGAAAGTATATTGAATTAAAACACACAAATTAACATTAAATTTGGTTACAATTATTTCTGAAATGTTATAAAATCATACATTATCAATACCTCAATTTTCACAGTCCACACTGCAATGCCAACATTACAAATATATCCACTTGGCAGAGCTTCTTTAAAAATTTAGCAAATCATGTTTTGTATTATGTTGTTGTGGTACCTGGTGAGCATGACAAGTGATGTCAAACAGCAGAGAGTTTGCCTCATTCAGTGACACATCTGCATCAACCACAACAGTTTGCCCCTCGATCACCAGTACACACTCGTACGCCAGCTCTTTATCCTAGGTACAGGTGTGTGGGGTTTTTTTTAATGCAGATGTATATATATTTATAAAAATCCAAAAAATACAAAAGTGGAAGTTTATTTTTACCTGATAGAGATGCAAGTTGCGGGCCAACAGAGAGATCTTTCTCTGAGTTAGGACAGGAAGCAGAGAGGATCCTTGAATCTTTTCCACGCATGGGCAGGAAGATGCCCCCCAATTGACAAATGCACCTTCATCAGCCTGATTTAAAAAAAAAAGGTCCAATTACATGAGAGGGAATGTTAGCATACCGTGTTACATAATTCAGTGAAATAGAGCAGGAGCAGGGAATTTAGGGGATAAAGAGTTTACATGACCAAAAAAAATGAAGTAGAATTTTTTTTTTTAAGGTTATAATTTGAGTTGCCATTACAACAAATGATCAAATTATAAAATGTGTATTATCTGAATCAATTAATTTAATAATATTATTTGTTATCAATTCTGGATGTTTGGTCTCACCGGTAAATCTGCTGAGTCATACTGGTAATCAGCATCTATGTCTGTACTTCGCAAATGGAGGTATACTGGGGGATCACTGTCGGATTCTCCGTCCCCTGATAAGACTGTAGCTGCAGAAAATGTAGCATTGTCATTTTCTAATTGATCCACCTCTTCAGTTTCCTCTGGAGCCAATTGAGACACTTCATGGTCAGCGATGATCCTATTCTCTGAAGGCATGGCAGGTGACACTCTCTCAGACATAGGCAAAAAGTCATTGGTTTCAGAATCAGACATTTGGTTTGGTTCTGCATTTGAAGGTAAAACTGTAGTTTGAATTTGATAAATCAAACCCAATGTTTCTGCCAAATTGTGAGGGGTGCTGGTAAGCAAGCTATCGTGTGTTAGTGGCTCCATTAGTGGTGGCAATTCTGTTTCAGCCAATGACGATGGCAGTGATATCCTTTGCTCCTCAGCACCTTCGATGACTGATGGCAACTCCGTATTTACAGCCACTTCCAAACTTGCAAGAGTAACCACATCAGTGTCGGTCTCCCTCAGAGCCACCGATTCAATGTCTGTAACAAGAAGCTCTTTTTCTGAGAGGATCTCATCTAGGAGAGAGAGTGTGGAGGCTGGCTGTACTGTGGTCTCAGCTGTGGAAGAAGAGGGTAAGCCACTTGTGGGAGCAGCAGACGGTTTGAAAGTGAAAGAAATCTTAGTTGATGGTGTTGGTTTCACAGGTTCAGGAGAGGTTAATGATTCCAGTACAGAAGTTATAGTTTCAGTTATTGCAGTGGCAGTAGTCGGAGGTTTAGTATGAGCCATGGTTTCAGGATCTTTGTGTGTTGTGACTGGTGAGGTCATAAATGCAGCTCTAGAGGCTTTGGTTGCAGGAGGCATGGTGGGGAGAGATTTCCACTAAGAGCAAAAAGTGCAGGGAAAACCAAGAGAGACAAGAGTAAAATTCAAATTGTTGAATGTTCCGATGGTGGACCACCTAATTTTGAATGCAGTGCATATTAGCCTTACCAAGCTAAAAGTTCTGTTTTATTCTTTTAAAACTATAATAAACAAATCTACAGAAATTTGATATTTGAGCGTTTTAGTCAAATTAATTGTCATCAATTTCCCAAAACATGACAGTTTTTCTACTGATTTCTACTGATCTGTTATTAAGTTATAAATTCTAAATAAATATAAAATATCCCCCCAAAAAATATTGAATGTCAGACTGTTTTGTCTGATTGCATACTATACTGCTTAAGATCTTTCCTTATCATCTAATACAACAAATTTAAAACTTTACACTTGTAAATGCTAAAATAATTGTCTGTCTATGAACCTATTTTTAAAGTAGCAAGCAATTTATGATGTAAAATAGGTGTGAGAAGAAAAAGATTATAGCATTCGTAAAATGTACATGCACAGCAGTAAGGAATGATTTTTTAATATATAGTATAAATTCTTAAGAATGGTTTGTGAATATGCTTCCTGGATCTTGGTCAAAATGTGTTTTGTTTACCATTAATTCACATAATTGTGCAGGAAACACTGTTTGAGACGTGCAATTTTCACCACAAAGCAAAACAAGAAGGTACTGCTGATATGTAATGACTTACATTTTCATTATAGATTATCAGTCCCTCATTGCACACAGCCTTGTGGGTACACATATGCTGGTTCACACACCAGTTGCACCCCCAGCGACTCTGCACACAACCATGGCAGCTGTGAAAGAAAAGAATGCATCCAAAATCATTACCTAGAGGTAGTGTATATAGACAAAGATATAAATTAAAATTAATTAAACTTTATTTTCAAACTTAAATGACCATGCATTACTGGATTTTACGAGATACAAGCTTTATTAGTGTAAAATTTAGTTTTTTTTGTGCCCACAATATGTGCTGTTTTTGCAACTCACGGCATGCTTCCTGCAAGCTGTTTGACTGCTGTGCAGTCATAAAAGGTGAATTCCAGAGAAGTCACAACAACATCATGGAACCGTAGAGACAGAGTGACTGTAAAAAAATCTGATTCAGATAGAAGAAGAGATTAGCGAAAAGAGATACCTCCAGAGTCATGATTGTTATGTGTCTCACTGGTTCATCTTTGATTACGAATACTACCAACTAGGTTTCAACTTGCTTAGATTTCATCTAGCAGAAGTGTGGTTTAACTTAAAATATTTGTGGCGTTTTTTGAAATCCATACTTTTATGACTTTTGTTCTATTGTGGAACACAAAGAAATATTTTAAAGAACACTGGGGTCCAAACAGAAGCACATTTCTAAAAATATCTTTTGTAAAGCTAAAAGCAAGAAGTTACAAACAGGAATAAAACAATGTAAGGGTGAATACACTTTCATTTTTAGGTACTATTAAACAAATTCAAAGGGTTAGTTGACCCAAAAATGAAAATCGTTCATCCTCGGAACACAAATTAAGAGCGTTCGTTTACGCAGTAATGTTCTCTAAAATGGTGGAAGACGCAAGTCATAGGAGAAAAATGGTTGAGTATATGATATTATTTTAGTTTTTTTTTTTAGGTTTGGGCAAAAAGAGTATACTCCTATCATCGCAAAACTGTAGTTGATCCACTGATGTCACATGAACTTTTTACCGGTGTTTTTACCACGTTTCTGGACCTGGGGGCTGTTCCATAAAACAAGTTTACCAAATAAGCCAGGCTTATGGCAGATAGTCTGACTTATTTTAAACCAAATGAACTGGCAATAAGCCTGATTAACCAAAAGAAACCTGGCTTATTTGGTAAACTTGTTTTATGGAACAGGCCCCTGGGATCATTTCAGTTTTATTGCTGTCTATCGAGGGTCTGATGGCTCTCTGATGTCATCAAAAATATCTTAATTTGTGTTCCGAAGATGAAAGGAGGTCTTATGGGTTTGAACGACATGAGCGTGAGTAATTAATGACAGAATTTAAATTTTTGGGTGAACTAACCCTTTAATAAATACATTAAGTACAAAACGTAGAAAACAAATGTGACGATTTATTCTTACCTTGCCCGGGTGGCACAGATGGCAATGTATATACATGTGGAGAAGAGCAGGTGACACCAGACTCTGTGACTACAGCTAAACTTGGCCTGTCCTTGAAGACACAAGAATAATGCTCTCCTTGTTCCAGTCTGGGAAGACCAGGGATGGATAAAGAAATCTAAAAAGGAGCAAAATACATTTAGAGAGATGGAACAAGAGATAAAGTCAGTTTGGATATGTAAGGGTTTAAATTATGCTTTTGGGATCAGGCAGAGAGTTGGATATGGTTGTTTGTGTGCTCGATAATGGTCACTTTGATGCTTATACAAAATAAATCCATCTCATATTTTATTGTGATGTAACGTGTACTACTGAAATAACTTTTTAATGTGTTAAAAATATGTGAAACACACATTTCTTCTCTCCTCTCGGCTGATGTTGGATGGATTGAGAAAAGTCACACTCAGGCATTGTTGCTCTATGTCAAAGCTCCAAAGCCACTGATCTTTCTGATCCCCACGTACACACTCGCTATGAAGCCCACACCTGATGCATAAAGACACAGTGTTCAAGTTCAAGTAACAAACAACTTAAAATAAAGCATTCTAGGTGCTCTTCAAATATGAACTTACTTCCCCTCCAGAACACACCAGCCACAATATGGATCATGAGCCATCAGACAGGACTGACAATCCAAATGCTTTTCACACTCTGCTACAGGCCTCTTCTCTAGCTGTGAGAGTATAATAATAAAAACGATAATTAATTAATAAAAAATAACCTTGGGGTTGCAGGATTATATGGTTAAAATCCATTTCTTATCTTTTATCATTTACTTCATTACTCAGGAGACAAACTCTTTTCCTTATAGTCTCTGCACCAAACTGTGTATCCTGTTAATATTTTACAAGCTTAACTGTTTGAAACTTAAGCCTTAGAGAATAGCACTGATCATGTCCTGCTAATTCTTAAATAAGTCCTGAGAACCTCTGGAAGTTAATATTTACCAAAATGGTTTGGTTACCAACACTGTTCATTCTGTGGACCACAAAAGACGACATTTTGAAAAAAAGTCAAGTTTGGACAGTTTTCATTTTTGGGTGAACTATCCCTTTAATATTAAGTTTTTGGTTCAGTTTTGTTTAGTTCAGGTGAAGTGAAATTAAACGAAACCAATTATGCATGACTTTAAAGAATTACTTTGTTATTGGGTATGCCAATTCAGCAATTTGACAGTTACCATATTACTTGTCAAGATGTACAGATGCTTCTCTTGATGGTCAAGCCTGAGCTCTCTGCTTATTGGTGCGCTGGGATGGATGGAGATTACTGCATATTCTTCCACCTCACCCTTTGGGCCAAGAAACACCTATAAAAAAAATTAAAAAAAAAGTCTCCATATTTCATGGTTACATCCAGAGACTACGTTAGAGTAGTATTCTTATAGGGATAAAACATCAAGCAAACATAAAACATGGTAAAGCATTTGGGGGAGCTGAAAAACATTAACTTAACAACATTTACAGTCACAAATAACCATGTTCATAATAAAATTCATCAACAAAATAACAGAGCCAACATTTAGTATAATGAGAAACATCATTCATATTACTGTATCAGGAAATTGTTTTCTTTGTGAATTCATCATACTTCAACACTACTAAAAATGCAGTAAACACGACCTTTGGGTTAAAAGTTCGACTCTCATTAGGCTACAGCTGCCCTAGTTTAGGTTTCAACTTAAACTTTTAGTACATTATCTTACGTTATTATATGCTACCTCTAACATAAGTCTAACACTGCTCTATGTATATTGCAAATGCATAAAATACTGATGACTATTTAATCCTCAGGTTCTGTATGTTATTGAAATTGCAATCAAATGCACTTGTGAAAGACCACTCGTAAATGTACCTAACACCAGATGTTAGGCTTCTCATCAAAATTCTCAAACATCCCTTGATGATCTCATTTTCCTCATAGTTTCTCTAAAATAACAAGCCTAATTTAAATCCAACAAAAACATTTTCTCAAATATTTTTAGAAAAGAACTAAGAATAAAGAAAAAATAAAAATCGCACGCAATTATATATAAAATGTATTTATATATTTTTATATAAACATTGTGCCAAAACACAAATTTTTCACCAATTTCTCTATATAAAGTCTCTATACCTTGTGTAAATTTCCTTGGGAGTCTCCTAGAAAGGCAATAGTGTGTTCCTGCCTTACGCTCACAGCAACAGCAGTGAGACGGACAGATGGACTGTCAAATATTGGCTCAGCTTTCACAAGAACCCGGCTTGCCATTGGACTAGGAGTGTGATCAGATCCACATGGGTAAGCATCCAAAGTGTTCTGTAGAGAGAAAAAGAATCATGAAGTATTGCTTTATGTCAAGTTGTCATAACAAACAATGTCATCTTTGCATTACAAATGACATAATTGAGCAAATTACATTTAATAACAGTAGTAATAAACATGCAGAAAACCTCCTTCATGTTCATGACGCATGTCATGTCATTTTTATGGTGTCATGTCAGTCTTATGCACACTTCAAGTAAAGTTTTACTGCAAAAAATCTGCAAATTTTCACACACAATAACACATTTTTTGTGTTCGGTAATTTTATTATGAATTGTTCCATTGTTTGCCAGTTCCTGCCTCTTTTCCCTAACTTTGCTACAAATCACATTAAATATAATTAAAGATATAAATTAAATCCCAAACTTTCACAAACCGTCCCCGCTTGCTGGCAAATGTTTTTTGACCTTTTAAACCTTACTGCCATTTTTCTTTTGTTCCTTTTTTCCATTGCTTTTATCACTTTTCTATTATCACTGTGTTCTTACTCTGATCTTTTTAATAACTCTGTTAGCTACCCTTTCCAGACCAGTTTAGAATGTTTATATATAGCTACACAACTGGGGTGGTGGAATTTGATGTCATCATAGAATGAAGCCATGTTCAATTATAGTTTTGCTTCCCTAAAGAGGTAATCTGCTATGTTCAGGGGCACAGTGGTGATAGATTTAGTATCAAACCTTGGAGGATTTGAAACAACAACCTCAGTTACCAACATAGTTTAACCTCAGCCATTTTCTACTGAAGAAAGTAGGCTCCGATTATACCTGGATTTAAGATCTGTTTCATAAATCACAGGGGTCATTGCTGTTTACACCTGGTAAAAAATGGGTTTTCTCTGAACAGTTGTGATTTGGGAGGGTAAGGTCTCTGATTCTGAGACTGTGTTTGTTCAACCTCATAAAGAGCACACAAGGTCATTGACTCTATAGCTCTAAAATGATTTTCACGTTGTAACAGTGGGACTACAAATCTGTTCACACCTGTTGTCTTAAGGTGTACACTTACTAGTCCGTTTTTTCAAACTCACCTCTGGAAGATTGGCACAGTTTGATTTGACTTCATACTCAATGTATGCAACCTCCTTTCCATCTGCACGACCCATTTCAGTGTAGCATAGATCTCTTGTAGAATTGATATGTTTATCCACTTCTTCAAGTGAAAACACACATACTGCGGATTCTTCGTTTGGCCGACTGGAGGAGGCGAAATGGCTCGAAAACACCCCCAACAGGACCTCTTGTTCCGAAGCAGTTGAGCTTTCTATTCCCACAGCCTTAGCTAACTTTGGTAGGCCTACATGCAGAGCTTGCAGGAGGTTATAATTCTTTCCACCAGCTGAGCGGCAACTTAACGGAACTTCTACATATGAATAATACGCAGCATCATCCAAACACATACGGGAAACATATGTGCGATATTCTCTTGATGGTGACTCCAAGTCCCTCCGATAGAACATGAAGTAGACATACGAGCGGTGGGTAAACGATGTTACAAAATGGTGGTCATACTCAGAAAGCCTGCCTGCCACCGCTAACTTTGAAGTTTCTTCATATGAGAAAACAGGCTCCATAACTAAGTTTCGAGTAGATATTGGGGGTTGGCTGTTGGTGTAACCCCGACCCACAAACAGTACCGGCTGTTGTTTCCCACGGCCTCTTGTGAGCGCCACAAGCCCTACTGTAGAGACATTGGGGTCATTAGCCGCCACATACTGCGTATCTACAGGCCTCTCTGCGGAGAAGAGCACTTTCCCCACTGCATCCAAGCTTCGTTTCTGACATATTCCTTGATAAACACTTCCACAACTTATAAGTTCCTGACTATAAGGATCCACGAGTAGTAGCTTGTTGTGGTTATTGGTCCATTTTGCCTGTGGGCAGTTTGTGTCACTAATTGGGGGCAGGCAGTCACGACTGTCTATTACTGGCCCCGTCTCTTCCTCTGCCTCAAGCTGAAGATCAGAAGAAAGCTGATAAAGCCGATCACGGGCGCCTAAATAGACCCGACCCAATTTAGGGTCAGGATGCAAAGCCAGGTGCTCAAAGTAGGTGTCATTGCGCTGGAAAGTGCGGTGATGGTTAGACGAAGCAGAGCTCTGGGTGACCACGCAGCAACACAGTATAGAGAAAAGAGAAGAGAACACACACACCATCCCAGGTGGCATGTCAACTATTCTGAAAGCAAAGAGAGAAACTAATTTGTTATTCTTTTTTTAATCTACACAAACAGTAAAAGTTTACATTATAACAACAGCCAAAAACAAGTTCAGTGCATATATTGTAAATGTTATTAAAACAACATAATATCCCAATAACACAAATCAAGAAATTATTCCACATATGTAATGTCACAGCATGTCACAATATAAAAGTTACAAACAAACTTTTGTTTTACTGTAATCAGAGAAAGAACAAAAAGACTGTTGATAAATGTTCTTACCAGGGTTTGATCTGCAGGGGCGACATGCATACACACAAAAGAGTCAAACACACATCCCCATTGGCTAAATCTACGACACAAACAGAAACAGAAAACAGAAAGAAACATTGTTTAAAAAATTGTGAGAAAAAAAACCAAAAACATCATTTACAGCACTCATTTACATTTGGCAGGAGCATCTTGATTAATAATTTTAACATTTATAGATATTTACAAAATGACAACCCAGGCTAATTCGAATTGTGTGACTGTGGATTTTTTTTCTATTACAGATGTGGGTTTATTAAACAGCCCAGTGTCAAAAATAAAACATGACACCTCATCACATTGTGGTAAGGGGCATGACATATCCGTTACATGCTTTTGGTATTCAGCCAATCACAACGCACTGAATAGCTGGCAAATCAGAGCTTTCCTTGCTTTTCAGAACGATAAGCTTTGTAAAAATCCAGGTGTCCAAAAAAATCCAAGACAACGGGGCATAGAGTAGAAACAATAATGTACAGTATGTGAACTTTAAATCTCAGTAACACATTGCGTTACACTAAATAATACACAAAATAATGTTATTTTTAACAACATCATCTGCATCTGCATTGCAAGTGCAACACTGCACTAGGTGAGCTACCGAGCAAGTTTACCATGCTAGGAAAGCCATACATAAGGGGAGGGATATGTGATGCAAATATTACATAGTTTATTTGTTTACAAATCATGTACTATGAAAATATTTCAGGCCATGGCATAGTATTGCAAGGAACCACATTAAAATAAGTCCTAATAATTAATAATCTGTTAATTGTGGGGAAAAAAGACAATGTTTTTAAAGTTTTTGTTTCAGCTGGATGTTCTTTGTACCTCGCTTAATATAGCTATACATTTTAATATATCAATATAATACAGACGATTTGACAGATGCCAGATCTTTTTATTATGATAACTGAACTCTGTCAACTTGTTGTTTGAGTGGACCAAATTAGCCAAACAAGTTGTTTGAGTGGCTGTGATGCATCAAGGCCACCTGCATAAAAGCCACCTGTTCAAATTAATACACAGCTCAGACAGACTGTACATAATGTATGTATGACTACAATAAAATTATGAAATAATTATACCTTAACAAATTAATCTCTCATAATGGAAAACTGATTGTGTCAATTATTAACAATTATTTATGGTCAATCATTAAAACAATAATAATAATAAATAAACACTGTTAAAGAAAAAAGCAGTGGCTGAGACAGACATTAGGTATCACCTTCACAAAATAATACAAGCTAATCCTCTTTATTTTAAATAAGCCTGCCCCACAGCAGGCTTGAGTTTACGGACCTGGGGTCTCATTTATAAATTGTGCGTATGCACAAAACGGTCATATAATATGCGTAAGAAATGTTTCACACACACATCCAGATTTATAAGAAATAAACTGGACGTAAATATGCACACACTGTATGGACAAATTAGAT
>JAUCMU010000104.1:7156710-7169853 GCA_032275025.1 Enteromius treurensis
TCGAAGCTCACACGTACAGTAGTTTAGAAAACTAGTCCCGTCCGAATAAGGTTACAGTGTAATTCGGCTATACATCCACTCTAAAGGTGAAAGTCACCATAGCTTGTAGCATAGACTCCAACCCAACTTTGTAAATAGATTAACGGCGATATTTTTTTAACGCCGATAACGGCCCACCACTAATTTAAATATATTTTAAATTTATCCCTGATATTGTAAAGATGAATTTTCAGCAGCTATTACACCAGACATCTGTGTTACCTGATTTTTTTTAAACAGTTGAAAAGTGTAGTGTTTATTTTAAAATATGAGTATATGAAATATCTTAGAATAAATTTGAATGCATCCTTGTTAAAAATATAATAGTATAATAATAATAGGAGTATAATATAATAATAAAAATAATAACGTTTTTGTGATTATAACCCCAAACATTTGAATGGCAGTGTGTGACAGTTTACATAAAATATTAAGCAGTAAAACTATTTTCACTTTGGATTATAAGAAATGTTTCTTGAGCAACAAATCAGCATATTACAGTATTTTTTTACAATTGCATGACAACTGAAGACTTGAATATTATTACTTAAAATTAGTACAATTCGCATTTATACAAATCTACTAAAGGAAGCTACTAAGCACCATGGCTGCTGTTATAACAAAAAATGACAAAACAGATTCTTCTCCAAGATGAACAAGATTCATTCATATGCCAAACTGAAATATATATATATAAATCTCTTAAAATATATAGTTTTATATTTATGATATGTGAACTTGTGTACCTGTAATGTTTATAGATTGAAGGAAATGCAAGAAAGAAAACAATTGTGTCTCTGACTGTATTCATTTATATATATATATATATTTCAGACTTTGCAAGCCACAGGTCTCAGATGTGATTGTAGATCCCATGTGTGGAACTGGAGCAATACCTTTAGAGGTTTGTAAAAATCAAAATGCTCAATTTTCAGTCAGTGTATTTCTCTTTCATAAGAGGTGAATTAGTAACTTCTTTTTTAACAGGGAGTTATGGAGTGGCAGAATTCATTCTATTTAGCTGGAGACAACAATGGCACTGCAGTCAGCCGATCGGTCAATAATATCAAGCACATTCTAAAGAGAACACATGATGGAGGAAGGTAAGGAGCTTGTATCTAGTCAACCTTTCACTATTACTTGGTGCTATTTATATACTATATTTGCAATAATATTTTGAATCAGGTTATTTTTAGCTTTTTCACTTGTTTAATTTTTTTCATTGTGATCATTTTATGTATCATTTGAGTTATAATAATTTTAGCATAACTTTCGCAAATAAACATACATTTTATATTTTTAAATGTCTCCAAAATGTGCTAATGCATAAAAACTAGTATGTATAAAAAAAAACATTTTATGTCGGCATCTCAACAAATCTGCTGATGCACACCATGCTGCGTTCATTATCACTGAAACATCCCATCTGAAAATGAGGAAATTACATTGTTCCCTTTGCCAAGTGCTAAATAATGGCACACGTGTTCCCTGCTCACAACGTTCCCACTAACAAGACAATAAAGATGATCACTTTGATTAGGAAAATTACGCATTTGAAAATACATGTATCGTTACAAAATATATATATATATTTATATTTGCTCCCTGTTATATTCTCAGTGTTTCATGTTGTATTTGTAGCTCTGCAGGCTTGCCTTTAGACATAGTTCAGTGGGACTTGTGCAATCTACCCATGAGAAGCAGTTCAGTGGATATCATGATTACTGACATGCCTTTTGGAAAAAGGTACTGGCCGACATTTGGAGCAATGCAATTTTAGAATAATTCCAGTTTATTATTGCCCTTAAAATCTTATTACAGGATCATTATATTAATTTTTAATTGTATTTTAAACTGTTTGTGGTGTGTGTGTGTGTTAAAGAATGGGATCCAAAAAGAAGAACTGGGAATTATACCCTTTATGTCTTCGAGAAATGGCTCGAGTTTGTAAACCTGGTACAGGAAAAGCTGTACTGCTGACCCAGGATAAAAAATGTTTCTTGAAGGTGTGGCTACTTTGAGATCCTTTTCATAGTTCATAATGTGGTTCAATTAAAGCATTTTTAAGTGGAAATACAATGATTATTAATGGGATTTCATGGGAAATCGGACCGTTATGTAGCAAATTAGCTCAAACAAAAAATGTAATCAGAATCATTTAAGATTCTACAGGGAATTTGCACAGAATCACTTAGCACGGATCACTGAGTCGTCTGCGATTCACTGAACGAGCCGTATAACATCAACTCTGCACTGGATATTAAAATCCTGATTATAGGTTAAACACTATTAATAAGCACAGTAACAAGATTGGCAGTTTAAGACATTAATTTATAAGCACAAAACACAAGATACTTCTCTTTTGAATTATAAATATATAATTAGTGGAGTACGTGGAACGGCTCTTAAAGAACGGAAAAAGGTGGCAAAGAGCGTAGTTTTAAAAACCGGGCTACAAAAGCTGAGGCTAAGAGTGAAATTTGAATTGTGTTTTGAGCTTATAAACTCATCTTTTGACACATCCCAAAATCGTGTTTTAACCAATAGATATCATTCTAGCTCTGGGTGTGGGAATATTTCTCCTCCCGAATAAATCCAAATCTTATCTACATGGTCCGAATTTTCCTGCTCTTGCAGAGTATAAGTTTGGACATGGTTTCTATAACATGAATATTATACATTTGCCTAAGAATTGGTGGGAAGAAACATTTCAAGCAAGTAGATTGATTGATTGGTTTATTACTTCCTGTTGTCTTGAGGCCTCTTTGTGGAATTCGGCTCCTCATGTTTCAATGTTCCGAAGTGGCTGATTCCCTTTCATGCACTACAGTTAAAAACAAATGTATTAAATAAAAAAAACATTGAATATGAATCGCATCTATTCATATTATTGTGTAATGCAGAAAGTTAATTTCTTACTATAATGGGCTACATAATATTTTAACCATTTGTTTTACAGGCGTTGTCACAGATGGAGGGGCTGTGGCGGAAATTGCACACTGTTTGGGTAAATGTGGGAGGATTGCATGCTGGTGTTTTTGTTCTTAAAAGAACGGCAGTAGTTTTTGGCACCACTTCTGGAGATGGAATGGAGCCTCATACAGCAGCAGGATCACAAAAAGAGAAAATGAATGAGGCTAGTCAGTGAGAGGCCTGACAGACATTAGCAAAAACCTTTGTGCTCCTCCTTTTTTTAAGTAATATGCCAAAGTTTGTCTTATGTCTTTTCGGATTAGTTCACTCAAGACATAATTTATTCTGATTCCAAGATAATAAAATATTCATATGTTTACGTTCAATTCAAGGTGTGATTTATTTTTTTGTGAAAAGAAAATGACAATTGCAAAATAAAAAGTAAATTGCAAATAATTTGTTCACTGGACCATCGGAATCTAAAAGTGAAATAGGTCCAAGCAATAGAACCATAAAGAAACTTTATTAGTTTTTTTTACTTGTAAGGTTCTGAATGGCTTAGCTCCTCAGTACTTGAGCGAGCTCTTATCACATTATAGTCCTCCACGTCTGCTGCGTTCTCAAAACTCTGGCCATTTGATAATACCTAGAATAACAAAATCTACTGCGGGTGGCAGATCTTTTTCCTGTTTAGCACCCAAACTCTGGAACAATTTACGTAATACTGTTCGGGAGGCAGGCACACTCTATCAGTTTAAATCTAGACCGATCTCTTTACTCTGGTTTATGCTTAACACACTAATACACATTTATTAATCAAATCCGTTAAAGGATTGTTTGACTGCATTAATTAGATCAGCCAAAATCTAATGTACTCGTTACATCGTAAAAAATATGGCATCTACGCTAATATTAGTCTTATTCTGTTCCTCAGTCCGTATCCAGATCAGATGGTGTATCAGCACAAAGAGATGATCTTCATCAGAGACCAGAACACCTAGATGAGCTTAATATTGAACTGAAAATTAGGTGCTGGGCGTCCGGCCAGAGGAGAACTGGCCCCAACTAAGTCTGGTTTCTCCCAAGGTTTTTTTCATCTCCATTCTCTCATGGATGGGGTTTTGGTTCCTTGCCGCTGTTGCCTCTGGCTTGCTTAGTTGGGAGCACCTAATTTCTAGTGATTATCGTTGTTTTGATTACAGCATTTGATAATGTTCAGTGCTTTGCTACAATCTGTATTGTTAAAAGCGCTATTTAAATAAAAGTTATTGATTGGTTTTAGAATTGCTAAAACACACTTCTTAAAACCATCACTCATTTTCTAAAAACTTTAAACACAAATCCAAATCTTTAAACTAAAGTCACAGAACCCTGAAATATGGTGTTAGGGGAAAAACAGTAAAAGACCCTAGGACCAGGGGCGTTGCGTTGAAATGAAAACTATAATTCCAAAATTCCGAGTCCGAAATATAATTAATTGAAGAAAAATTTACTTAAGAAAATAGTTTGCAGTTTCATCCAAGAAAAAGTCAGCTTCATTACTCCACATAGCTGCTCTGCCTCACATCTCACAGACATAAGGATATATACCCTCATAAAGGTTGCTAATTACGTAAATACATTAGTCATCTTGATTAGTCCCAAAAAGCTAGACAGTATTCAGACGTTTGTGAACGGGAGAGAGAGAATACACACACACATAGCAAAAGTCTGCGCTAAGGCTAACTAGCTCAGTTCAAGCATCTTATCAGTATAGCTGGGTAAACAGACTATGCAGAAATGAAGTAAAATACAGACTAGAACTGGATTTGGCAAAATCTCTAATATCTTATAGATAGACGTCACAGTTGATTCTCCAGAGCGCCATGACCCAAAGGAAGACATAATAAAGACAAAGAGCCAGGCTCCGTTTGACCCAGGGGCCTAGTTTGAAGCACACAGTCAATCCACAGAGAACTTCTATGGATGGCATTACTTATTAAATCAAACAGTTCAAAATATGAAATAAATGTATGTAATTTAATGAGTTAAATACTCATTCAGTGTGTGATTATAATAAACATTAATATGAAATAAAAACTAATAAAAGGAAGGAATTGTGCTTAATCTTTGCTTTGTTGTGTTAAGGTTTTTCACCACAAGAACAAATTGTGTTTTAGTGAGTGAGAATGTTTTTAGTGTTTTATAAAAAGAGTGCAAGCAGTCTAAAACTTGTTTTAAGGTTTTGCAGAATATGTAATGTACTTAACACATGTACAACATTCACATGTAACTGATATTATGATCAGTTTCAATTCCTTGATTACATGCAAACCTTGTTTTTTCTTGTTCTTCAGATCTTTATCTAGCTTTCTGCTCTTCTATATTCGTGCATGGTTTCATTTTTTCTAAATGAATGTCTTGCAACAAAATAGCTAGCAGTAATGTACATTAAGATGTTAAGGCCCGGTTTCACAAACAGGGCTTAGCTTAAGCCAGGACTAAGCAGCATTGGTTAAATTATGATATTTAAGCAACTTTTACAAAAATGCCTTATAAGATAATATTACATGAGTGCATCTTAACACAGAACAATGACACTGGCATATTTTAAAATATGTTAGAGCAAGATATTTTCATCTGAGACAGCTCAAACATGCAATCTAGTCTGAGACTAGCTTAAGCCTTGTCTGTGAAACTGGGGGTATGTGTTCTAACTTTAATTACTACACAGTGTGTCACATGATGCATTGATCACTTCATTGTTTTATTTAAGGGGGAAAATACTGTCTCGTTTGGTTTTTCTGCCTATTCAGGCCACAAGACCAGATTAAACCAGCAAAGTAGTTCTTCGCCTACTCCTCTTAAGCACAAGGGTTATTTAAATCCCAAACAGGAACTCTTCAAAATTTTAAGGCTCAATAAAACATCAGGGACTAACATGTTCCTGTTTTCATCTTGCTCAAATCACGTAAACTAACCCTTAATGCTGTTTTTAGTTCATGCTAATAAGATAGTCATGTTATCCAAATGGATAGAGTATGATTTTATAACACTCAACGAAATTAATTTGTAAGCTAATTAAATAAATTCAACCAAAAACTGTTAACTGTCAAGGAGAGTGAGTTCAATTTCTCTTTGTTTTCCTCTTTTTCTGGATATTATCGAGGAGGATCTTGAAACATGTGTTTGGTATGACGTAATATCTATACCGGCCTATCAGGGTCGGGCTCTCATATGTGAAGGGCGGAGCTTTCGTGAGCTGCCGCTACAGGGACACCAAGATGGAAATCCAGGGGCTTACTGACACCAAAAACAGTCCGTACCAACATGGCGTCCCGCTTCACACGACATTCTCTCAGCAGACAACAGCTTCAGCGATTCATGCGAGAACACGTCTGACTGAAAATGCGATCTCAGGTGTTTCGGGATCGCTAGGCTTAGAAAATGACGCCAACAACAACTGGGCCAGATCCTCACCGCTTCGAGTCGCGGAAAATGGCAGCTGCAGCTCTCTGTCTCTTCAAAACAACCATGGTAAGAAATATGATGTTCTATCAGCAGATGCAGAACTCGGTGACGTGAATGCGTCTAAACAGAAGGTATTTAATGAATTAGATTTGCTGCCTTCCGAGTTTGAGAGGGCAGTTGAACACGATGACAACGATCTGCAAATGGCGCTTCCCCTTCTGGACACTGCGAGCGTTGAACAAAGACTCACGACAGAGAGGATTCTCGGCAGCACCCCTACCTCTTCAAACAAGAGCCCAGAGGAACTATACGTGGTTTTTAACATAGTGCATAAAGAAGATGACGGCAAGGAACGACAAATGAGCTATCAACACAAAGTTGAAGAGAATGGACCATCATCACCCAAGTCAAAGACTCTCAGCTCCCCAGTAGATCCAGATGAAAACTTTAACAGAACATCCAAAACGGGACATTTGTCATGCCACAGTAATTTAAATTCTGGATCTGAGACAACAGACCAAAATGTTAGACATGAGATCTGTCTTTTGGCTGAGAATAGAGATCCAATATTGTCGGAAGGCTATGCTGGAGGCAGTCAAACACCAAAGGTCTCTACTGTTGAAATGCTCAGCAATAGTTTAGTTGAACATTCAACAGGAGAACTGATGCAGTGCATCACTAAAAATAATAGCCCTGCATTCGTTCCAGAGAACAGGGTTGCACCTGAAATGAATATCATGGATTATGCAAATCAAGAGTCCGGCAGTAATGGTGACTGTGGTCCTGATGGGACTCCAATACCTGTGCATGAAACATTCTCTGGCACCATCATGATTAACAACCAGAGTATTATTGTGACTATTGAAAATGGAATATTAACCCTAGCCACTCCTCCAGAGGGCTACGCTTACAAGGAGGATGGTATGATAAGCTTGAAAGAACATTTGGGAATGAAAGACAATGAAGACCTTGTGCTGCTTAATTATGACGGGGGAAGTAAGTCCATTGGTAAAATTAGCAATGTTAACTCAAGTTTACAAGATGAGCCTAAAGCCAGATTCAGCGGCAGTGATTCAGAGTTGACTCTAGCTGAAGACTGTTCTTTTTCAGAAATGGGTGTTACTCTGGACTCTTGCTCCTCAATTAAGCAAGAGGAGGGAACTGTTTGTGCTATAGAAGATGATAGTAGTATTTGCCAAAATTCCAAAAACAAACCAATTTCCTGTGAAGAACTACAGCCAATAAACCTATTAACTGTGTCAGGTTTGGCCAAAAAAGGTTCAATAGTAAAGTATAGATGCCCCCAGCCAGGTTGTTCCAGCACCTTTGATACCAGGCAAAATCTCAAAATCCACTTGGTTCTACACACAGAGGACCAGCGTCCTTTCAAGTGCACAGTGGAGGGTTGTGATTGGTCCTTCACAACATCGTACAAGCTGAAACGCCACCTGCAGTCTCATGACAAGGTGCGTCCTTATAAATGTGAATGGGAAAATTGTGGTCGGCGCTTCACCACAGTTTACAATCTAAAAGCTCATGTTAAAGCACATGACCAGGAAAATGCATTTATCTGTGAAGTATGCAGTGAGAGGTTTCGTACTGCCACAAGACTCACTAATCATCAGAGAACACACTTTGAACCAGAGAGACCCCACAAGTGTGAGTTCCCAGGTGAGTTGAATTGAAATCGTAACCAGATTCTAAACCAAAATTGACGATAAGTAGTGTTACAAGTATACTTGATTTCTGTGCCTCCTCTAGGATGTGAGAAGACCTTCATCACTTTCAGTGCCCTGTTCTCCCACAACAGGACCCATTTCAAAGAAATGGCCCAGTTTACTTGTACCTATCCTGGCTGTGATAAGAGATATGACAAAGCTTGTCGGCTCAAAATACACCTCCGTAGTCACACAGGTGAAGAAATAAGCAGATACTTGGAATAAAGGAATATTCCTTCAGTTTTATAGCATCCCTTTCTCACTTTTTCTGCCCAGGTGAAAGACCATTTGTTTGTGATTCTGACTCCTGTGGTTGGACTTTCACAAGCATGTCCAAATTACTCAGGCACAAACGGTGAGGAGCATAAAATTGACCCTCTTATACCCATACATGCATGCCCACACACATGTTCACTGTATATCCTCTCTCTACTGTTCTCTCAAAACAATGGCAAAAAAGCCTAAAAATATAATGTAATAAAACCAGATTCAACATGCTGCTGAAAATCATTCATTATGTATTTATCTTCATTCATAGGAAGCATGATGATGACAGACGATTTGCATGCCCAGAGGAAGGCTGCGGGAAATCCTTTACACGGGCCGAGCACCTGAAGGGGCACAGTATCACACACTTGGGTACCAAGCCATTTGAATGCCCTGTAGAAGGTCAGCATTTTAGATCTTTACGACTAACAACATATATATTTGTGTCAATAGAATAAAGACAAAAATAATATTGAGAATCAAAGCCCCCAAAATTAAAAAAACGCTGTCTTTAGAGTTCTCTTATCAATTTCTGTTTTTGACATTTTTCTTGTGGTGATTACCATAAATGTATTTAGCACCGTGCTATTTCACATTGAGTTTCGTAATTGTTATCATTTTGTATGTAAATATTTAGGTTGTAATGCAAAGTTTTCAGCTCGAAGTAGTCTCTACATTCATTCTAAGAAGCACAAGCAAGATGGAGTCAATCTGAGGAGTCGCTGTCCTGTTGACGGTTGCACCAAACACTTCTCATCACGCAGCAGTCTTAAGACACACATGCTTAAACACCACAACCTCAGCCCAGGTACACCCATATACACAACTTCTGAGATGTATATTATGTAGCAAGTACATTGTGACCCATTAGCCATGCTGCTCATTTACATAGAACAAAGCAAAAATAACTGCACACTTTTATTATGTAGTGATGAGCAGAATCTCTTTTTTGTGTTTTGTAGAGTAAAAGTATGTTGGAAGTTGGTATTTAGCTTACTGGGAAAAACCAGGTCATTTCTCTCAACAACAACCATAAACCTAGTGCTGGGCATTAATTTTCTAATTTCCCTGTCATTTTGATTATGTTCTGTTCCTGTTTCTGCAGATGTGTTAAGTCAGTTGGATGACACAACCACTCTCACCCCCAGCAGTGAGCTGACAAGCACTTCACAGGCTGTCAGTGCCCCATCAGGACCTGCCGGAGCTGAACTCAGCAGTCTAGACTTGTCTTCTCTCTTTTCCAGCATCCCTACATGTCCTGGGACCACTGCTGTAGGCAATGAAGGCAGTACTGGAGCAGGATCCTTCTCTATGGACATGCCCCTGGTTAACACCGGAATCCTCACAATAGATCCAGCATCAGTTGGCTCGGCCCTTAACGGGGCAAAAACTGTAGATCCTCTCATTTTAGCGGCTGGGCAAGATATGGGCGTACATGTATTAGACACAGGATTGGGAGCTGGAGGAGGTGGAGGGGTTTTGCCTCATGCCACATTGCATTTGGATGATGTTCCAACTGTCAACCCAGAAGAGCTGGGAACTCTGACTGCTCTGGGTATTCAAAGTGCTGCATCTTCAGAACAACTCCACACTCTAAATTCCTGCAATCCCATGACTGTAGAATCACCATCTACTCTCACGCCCACTCTTTCTTCATCACTGACTCAGTCTCTCTCCTCACTGACATCGGCTCTTCCTCCAGCCCTCAGTTCCTCTCTTGTTCCTTCTCTCTCCACCCCACTCTCCTCCATGGCTCTGGTGGCAACCCCTGTACCAGAATTACTCTCTCCGCAGGCAAAGGTGGACCTGCCAGGCAGCGAGACAGCTGTCGGGGCCATGTTAAGCAGGGTAGAGGTCATAGCTCAGTCCGATGGCAGTAAGGGATTGTGTCAGTTTGTGTTCCCCAGCCACAGTGGATCCTACAGTGGACAGAAAATAACAGAGTTGCCCTCTGTCACATGTCCTGTTATGGTAAGTAGTAAAGAGTTGATCTTGAACGGTCAGAAAATAGTATTAAATGACCCTTAAATGAAAATTTTGTCTTTAATCACTTATCCCCATGTTGCTCCGGACCGGTAAATTGTTCATCTTTGGAACACAATTGGAGATATATTAGATGAAAACTGGGGGACTGTGACTGTCCCATTGACGGCCAAGGAAATAACACTGTCAAGGCCCAGAAAATTAATGAAAGAAAGTGGTTCAATCAGAATTTTATGAACGATGAGAATTCTTTTTGTATGCAAAGAAAATAAAAATAATGACTTTATTCAACTATTTGTCTCCTCTGCATCACCATAGCGCCACTTTGGACATTATCCACTGAACATATGCTGTTCTGTCAGCTGCACCATGCAGATACATTATTTTTAATTAAAATCAAAGCATCAATAAATGAAGAAAACTTATCTGTGTGGTGTAGCTGACACAGAATAGTGTACGCGGTTCAGTCAGTGGATACTGTCCTACGGTGACATTGTGCTATTATTTTCTTTGAGTATAAAAAGTTTTCTTGTTGCTTCATAAAGTTTAGATTGAAACACTGATGGCAAATGGACCATTTTGACAATGTTTTGACAAGCCTCCTGGTTTTCCTCCAGAATATCTTGCATATTGTTCCAAAGATGAACAAAGCTTTCACAGGTTTGGAACAGCATGACGGTAACTGAACAATGACAGACTTTTTATTTTAGGATGGAGTAACCCTATAACTATTATTATTATTAAGGTGGTTAAATATACTTTCTTAAATAACTTTAAACAAGGGAACCAAAAAGTCTAAATCCGTTCTGTTGTTCATCTATTAGGAGAGCAGTGGATCAGCACGTACAGACTACAGGGCCATTCAGCTCGCCAAGAAGAGAAAACAGAAATGTCCAGGCCCTTCAGCATGTTCTTCTGAGACTGGCCAAAGAAAGTCTAAAGGATCAAAAGGCACCAATTCTGCTCCGTCGACTAATTCAGGTGCTCATTTTGGAGAAGGAGCTGCTACAGGAAACAGTGAGCTACCCATCCGAGATCCAGTGGCAGGCACGCAATTTGTACAGATTCAGCTGCTGCAGGTTCGATGATCGGGTGGAATTAGATAAGTTCTCACTTCAGTTCTGTATATTGATTTGAGTGTGTTTGTTGTAGGATGATCCTGCTGCTGATGGAGACCTGGCTTTCCAGTTGAGTTCACAAACCTCATGTTCACACTCTCAGCTCACTGTGGATCTGCCTGTCAACATCCTACAGGTTTGTAACTTCCAAGCCTCATAATCTTTGCACTGCTTCTTGTCCTTTTTGTTTGTAGTGGAGTTTTTATTTATTTGTTGTCAGATTTATTTTTGGTGCAATTTCATAAATGGATGTGTTAATAATTTAACAGATCTTTTAACGGTCATTACATGTTATTGGCATAAATGTTTCCTCGCTGAAGGTTATATATATGGGCCATTCTACAGAATTGGTGCAAACTGCTGTCCCACAATCTAAAAACGCATTTAAGCTTTATCTACTGAAACCCACAAAAAATATTAGTAAGCTTAATATTTATAAAATATCTATAACAGAAAAAAAAAAACTAAAACTACGAGAATAAAGTCGTAATATTACGAGGATAGTCATATAGCACATATAGCACAATATAAAAGTGAAGGAACATCAGAAGGCATGGGAAAACAGGTTATAGACTAATTATTATCTGTAATCTAGTCTCATTGTAATCGGGAAAATTTTTGACTTAGACTTCCTCTTAAACTAAAGCTATTTCAGCTATGTCATGTTATAATATCCGTATTGTTTTTATTTCCCTAAAAAACTGGCCAATTTTGAAAGCTGAGAATATCTCCGGATGCTCCCAATCTATGCCGTCTTTATTCTCGTAACATTTCAACGTTTATTCTCGTAGTATTTCGACTTTATCCATCCATTCATCTTCTTCCACTTTTGGCGGGGGCAGCAGTCTAAGCAGGAACGCCCAAACTTCCCTCTCACCAGACACGTCCTCCAGCTCTTCCTGTCCTTGGTTTTCCACGGGGCCTCCTCCCGGTGGAACATGCCCGGAACACCTCCCCAGGGAGGCGTCCAGTAGGCATCCGGAACAGATGCCCGAGCCACCTCAGCAGGCCTCTCATGATATGGAGGAGCAGCGGATCTATTCTGAGCTCCTCCCAAGTGACCAAACTCCTCTATATGGGAGCGCCAAGCCACCCTGCAGAGGAAACTAATTTCTGCTGCCTGTATCCGGGATCTTGTTCTTTCGGTCATAACCCAAAGCTCATGACCATAGGTCATGAGAGTACATCGACCGCATTACTGCAGAAGCTGCGCCGATCCGTCTGTCGATCTCCCGTTCCATCCTTCCCTCACTTGTGATATTTACTTGTGACCAAGATATTTAAACCCCTCCACCTGAGGCAGGAACTCCCCACCAACCTGAAGGGGACAGGCCACCCTTTTCCGGCCGAGAACCATGGCTTCAGATTTGGAGGTGCTGATTCTCATCCCAGTCGCTTTCGCTTAGCTGCAAACCGCCCTAGTGCCCGCTGTAGGTCTTGGTTCGAAGAAGCCAACAGGACAACATCATCTGCAAAAAGCAGAGATGTGATCCTGTGGTCCCCAGACCGGACCCCCTCCTGCTCCCGACTGCGCCTAGAAATCCTGTCCATAAAAATAATGAACAGGACCGGTGACAAAGTCCAACACGCACTGGGAACAAGTCTGACTTACTGCCGGCAATGCGAACCAAGCTCCTGCTCTGGTCATACAGGGA
>JAUCMU010000104.1:7169953-7180059 GCA_032275025.1 Enteromius treurensis
AGGTCTTGGTTCGAAGAAGCCAACAGGACAACATCATCTGCAAAAAGCAGAGATGAGATCCTGTGGTCCCCAAACCGAACCCTCTTCTGCTCCTGACTGCGCCTAGAAATCCAGTCCATAAAAATAATGAACTGGACCGGTGACAAAGGGCAGCCCTGCCGGAGTCCAACACTCACTGGGAACAAGTCTGACTTACTGCTGGCAATGTGAACCAAGCTCCTGCTCCCCCGGTCATACAGGGACCAGACAGCCCTTAGCAAAGGGCCCCAAATTCTCTCAATATTTTGTCTTTTTTTATTCTCGTAACATTATGACTTTAATCTCGTAGTTTTAGATTTTTATTTTTTTTGTGGCACTAAAACAGCGTATTGTTACTTTTTTATGCAATAACCTACAAACTAACCTAAATATTATTTCTTGTAGGAACCTACAGTCATGGCTGAAGATGAAAATGGATCTGATAACTCCCAATTCACTGGGAGCACCATTAACTTACAAGACTTGGAGTGATAGAGGAAACATTCTATGTCGGGCTGTCTCCCCTTAGTCTCTCTCTCATTCTCCTTGTACCTTTTCTCAGTGCCTCCACTGGTTTTTATTTTTTTTTTCATGATCTAATTTAAGCAAATCATTGCATTCATGTTAAATACATGAAGTCAGAATAGTACTGTGTTCCATACAGATAGCTAATTTGACCAAATACAACGCACATTTATTTTTAGTTTAATTTTGATCATGTAACTTGCTTGATTCAAGTTCATATTTCAGAATGATTTGTGAGCATATAAATCAAAAATGGCAGTGAACATCGCTGATCTGCCACTTGACCAGAATAAATATTTATATATGACTTAACTGTTTGTGATGGTTGTCGTTAACTGTTTGTATCTGGTTTGATTTGCCCTTAACTTATTTGCTTGATTTACCACTATAAAACAAAGTTGTTTTGATGCCTATTTTTGTATGGCTCTGTAAAGTGCAGATATAGTTATGTTTTATGTTTGTGGGGGGGGGGGACAACAAATTTGTTCTACTTTTTATAAAATGCAGCTAAAATGTATTTATTAGGTTTGGTTTAACAACAGGTTAATAAAATTTTACATATAAATCAAACTTTCGACTATAGTTTGTGTCTGCAAATATTTATTTTTTGAGTTTCACAAGATTTCGCATATTCATGATTTCATGAACATCACTTGCAAAAACAATGACTGATATTATACTTTTTCACCTACTGTCTACTGAAATACATTTTTATTCATATTCAAGCAAATATTGACATGCTCATTTTAACTGAAGAAATGCAGGAACTCCTCATTCTCCCGCTCTGTAGCTTCAGTGTTTTTGTTTGTCTGATGTTTGCGCAGAGGAGGCTGAGAGCGTGGCATCAGCTTCTTGACCGACTAAAAGAAAACAAAGCATGTTCTCACTCCTACTTGTTTTAAAAACAATATCAGTGATTTAAAAATGTTATAAGAAATCATTTGAAATAAAAGAGCTTAATGAATTATGTAAACATTCCTTGTGAAGAAATTCCTTGTAATCTGAATTATAACGCAATGGAGCTCAGGTCCCCATGAACACAGTTAATGCTTTTTTGCCGGTGTATTAACCATGAGTGACAAACATTTGCAATATGATTTTATGCCAAAGTTAGACATATTTGTTGTGGTAAACCTTACAGTGCCCTCCAATAATATTGGCACCCTTGGTAAATTTGAGAAAAGGTGGCTGTGAAAATAAATCTGCATTGTTTATCCCTTCACACAATTCTAACCTGTCATTGAAGAAAAACAACTGAAAATAGGGACAAACTCTTTAAGGAAATGTTTTTCTCCAATACTTGTTGACCACAATTATTGGCACTCCTAGAATTTATGGGTAAAATATCTCTGAAGTATATTCCCATTCATATTTACAATTAAATGGGAATATAGTCGTAATATTCACAAGCACTCATGAAATTATCCACATTTATGATGTGCAGAAAATGATAATTGAGCTTCACCAATTAGTTAAGTGGCCTGAAGAAAAGAGCTAGAGCAGTGAAAATTACTATTTCCACCATCAGGGAAAAAAATTAAGAATTTCCAATTAACATAAAATGTTACGAAGCTGCCTGTAAGAGGACATGTGTCTTTATTAGAACTACAAATGGGACTGGCTTCTATGATCAGATGAAACTAAAAAATTAGCTTTTTAGCAGCAAACACTCAAGATGGGTTTGGTGAACACAGGGATAAAAAGTACTTCATGTGTACAATGAAATATACTGCTGTGTTTTTTTATGTTGTGGGCCTATATTTCTGCTGGAGGTCCTGGACATCTTGTTTAAACAAATGTGCATGAAGGAGTGGTCTCTTTTCTGTTATCAGGTGTTCTCCAAACTCTTAAGGCATTACAGGAGAAAACTCTGAGCTGTTATCTTGGGAAAAGGATGTAGCAATAATTGGGTGCTAATAATTGATCTAATAAATCAGATTTACCAAGGGTGCCAATATTAGTGGAGGGCACTGAATGTTGCTTGTCTTTTTCTTACCATTTTCTTAATCTGAGCCTGAGATCTTTCCAGTGCTTTTTTCTGTCTTTCCTCCTGTTGTTTCATCTGCAAATATATCTTCTCATCACGCAGCCTAAACAGTAAAAAGAAGTTGAAGACTAGACACAGTTGACACTGCATACAAACAATTATTTTAATGTAGATGTACACTACTGTGCAAAAGTCTTAAGTCACTAGTATTTTCACCAAAAACACATCGCCAAAATAAATTGCATATACCAATTAATAAAATAAAATAAAATGAACATTTGGTGTGATATTTCCTGGCATACTATAGCAAAAGGTAGAAACAACTGACTCACCTTTTTTTTGTTGAAAATACTAGTGGCCTAAGACTTTTGAGTCACAGCAGTTGTAGATCAGTAGTATAAAGTATTTAGTAGTGTTTAGCAAAGTAGTGTAGTGCTCATCACCTCATTCTCCTCTCTTTCTCTTTGGCACGTTCAGCTATACTCATTTGATCTTTTGGAATCATATCTGCATTTTCCAGAAGCTCCCCCAGTTTTTCCTCAATGGCTGTCAGCATCTGCAAGGTGGTCAGATTTGCCTCCGTCTCCCCCACACAGCAGTGGTACACCTCCTCCACCTTTCGGCTCAATGCATCAAGAGTCTTGTCCTTTTAGACAAGGTAAAACTTCTTAGGTCACTAGACTTGCTTATCAAATGACAAGTTACTGTCCAATGATTTATCAAAGATTGTTACTGAGCAGCTTGTTTCTATAAGCAGTGACACACCTACATTTAGAAGAAAGACAATACTTTAGACAAATATTTGATGTTTTTGATATGAGACTTTGATTTTATAGTTACTGCTGACACGTATTTGGATATATGCCATGTTTTAGAATGTTTTCAATTTTTTAATTGGCTAGCAAATGCCTGTAACTACTAGTGTTTGGCTATGTTTATATAAAATCTTGCTGACTGTCCACTTGGTTTTACAATCAATACAATTTCTGCAACTTATTAAGTATCAGATCAGATCTAAACAGGCTTCCAAAGTTATCATGTTAACATGTGAGATTAATTAAATATTTAATAAGATTAAAAGTCTTTGCACACTGAGTCCTTAACTATCAAAATGCTTGCTACAGATGCAGACACAGAAAATCAACCCCAGTTTTTTTTAATGATGGACACAACGTTAGGTTTTATTTATTTCTCAAAGTGCAAACATTTCAAACTCATGTGCGATGGCCTTAACACTGTGTTTAAAAAATATGCTTTTCTTAAAACCTTCTTACAGGCATTTTATAATAAAAGTTGGGTAACACTTTATTTCGATGGTCCACTTTAGACAGTCTACTAACAAGTAACTTTGCAACTTCATGTCAACTAGCAGTCATTGTAGCATTAGTAGACTGTCTGCTTAAAATCTCCAAACACTTTATTTTGATGGGTCCACAACACACTACATTCTGACTATCAGAAACTTTGCAGGTACATGTCAACATATTCTACTAACCCTTAAACCTACCCAAACAGTCTCCTCTGAGAGTTAGTAGTCATGTAGTTGAGAATTAATGAGAATTACATGTAGTTACAAAGTTACTTATATTTAGTAGAATGTCTAAACGGACTATCAAAATAAAGTGTAACCAAAAGTTGTACCAAGTTGAAATGTCAGTAACGTAATCAGACGGTTAATGAAAAAGGCCAACAGTGGACTTCTGTAGATTAGTGAAAAAAATATTATTCAGAAACTGAATGCATTACATTTGGAGTATATTATTACATTTCAGAATTCGAAATACAGGATCATGACAACACACAAAACGTGATGAATTGTTTTAATCAACAGGTACTTTGTTTGTCAATGCAAGTTACAAAAAATAAAATAAAAAAATAGGACAAGAAAAGACAAGTATCTCACCTGGTCCTCTGGTTTGTACTGTTCAAAGCTGAACAATTTGGCTTTCGTTTCCAGCTCTGCGGCTATCTCTTTCTCCCTCTGAATAGCATCAGTCATGATATCGATCTGCTCTTTTAGCTGCTTTGATTCAGACTCCCTGTGAATACACAAACAAATAGCATTTTTTCCTGGAAACAAAATAACGAAAAATATCTATGGAGGTGTACACAAGTACAAACATGTTTTTTTGAGTAAGTTCAGCATTCTGTCTAAACTCCTCCAAAGCTTCTTCAGTCTCTCTAGTGTTTTGTATAAGGGAAAGGTTCTGCTCTTCCAGCTCAGTCATTAGATTCAAAAGATCCTGAGGTTCTTTGAAGAACATCTCTGGGTCATCCTAAAGGAGACATGACAGTGATCATTTAAAAAAAAAAGTGCATTTCATTTAAGGAATAGAAAAAAATACAACTGAGTGTAATTATAATGATCTATAGTGTAACTTAATTTCACACATTTATAGTATAACCCTTAAAAAAACAGTGATTTTGCACTAAAAAAACATTTATAACATAATGAAAATGAGATATTACTAAATAGCAACGCATACAGCAATATATATGCTGCCTGATCAGCGATAATGGAGAAAGCTGCTTTTTGCTGGCAAATTATGTAGTAGTTATGTATCCATAATAGTCCATACTATCCAGCCCAAAGCTAACTCCTACAGTTTTCAGGTTAGTAGGTTCAGGCATAAAATATAAATGTGTTACACTTTACAACTATAAATCTAAATGTAATCATTGGAAAATATAACTGAATAATAAACTGGCTACTTAGTTCAACAGAATGTCCGTGGATATTAACCTCACAATCCGAGCTGTCAGTCCCAGGTGCAGATCTAACGTATAAAAAAAAATATATATATATATATATATATATATATATTAATCACTGAACATGCAAGGCTATGCACTTAATATTATGGTTTGCATATACATTTTGCTGCTCTGATGGCTGGGCTTCACTCTTTGTCTAGATGAAGTCCTGGCCTCCTGAGAAGACAAGAAACCACGAGCCACTCGTCTTTCTCCAACTATACATGAAAATAGAAAATAAAAAGCAAATACATGACAGAAAGTAATATTTACACCTGTATCTCCTATTCATTTTATATCTGTACTTTGCTCTTAAACAGTCATGTAATTAAAAAAAAAAAAAAAAGTGAAGTTGCCAACACACGCTTGCTGCCTTCTGCTGTCTTTTTTTCTTTGCTCTTTTTGATTTTTTCTGCCTGTTTTTCATCCCTCTCAGTATTTGTGGAAACTGTAGAGTGTCTGCTCTTGGATCTCTGTTTCTCCTGCCATTCTGGGGGTGACAGCATCAGCAGAAACTCTTTATACTTTTTATACTCCTTCAAGATGTCCTCATACTTAGAGATGTCACTAAAATCAAAGGATAAAGGGAGAAAAAAGATAAACAACCCTGCTGAAACTATTTTGGAAGTATCTACTCAAACAGTTTGTTTATACCTCTTGATTGCAACCATTTTGGAAGTTATCTTCTTAATCTCAGCTACTTTCTCCAGCTTTAACTTGGTCTCCTGTTCGGCACTGAACAGTATTTGATAGTTTTATTAAGATAAATGTAAGCCTTCTGTGTTTATTCATTCCTGTGTAACCATTATTTGCAATATTTATGTCCATTTTCAATAGTTAATTCAAGCATTGTACTTTAAAATAGCGACACAATTTTAATGAAAGGTATTTTGTTTTTTATAATGCTTTCAAAGTGAAGTTTGTGTATAGATTGTATATACATTTTGATAGCCTCAACTGAATTCTTGTCATTTTCTTTTAAGAATTCTTCAAACAAGATGGCGTCATCTTCCAATAACTTCTCAGCTCTTGTCAATTTCCCCTCTTCTTCTGCAGCCATTTGCTCCAGTAGCTGAATCTCTTCTTTCTTTACTGCCAGAGAATACTAAAAATTTGACAGAGATTGTGCACAAGCAATCAAGCACAGAAGAATAGAGGACAAAATCAATAAAAAGAGAAAAAACCACAAGGAAGAAATTAAGCGAATCTTCCACCTGGCTAGTGGCTAAGAACTAGAAAAACAAAATCCATCTTACCTCAAGTAAGAAGAGCTCACGTTTCTTAGTGATATATTCATTCATGCCTCCCTTTTCAACATTAGGGCCTGAGAAAATCAAAATAATAATAGTACTTTTAGGCAAAAATGTTAAGTTACTTGCTGTGGGTTTAGATGTGGGTCATTCTGTGTCAATTCAACCACAGACATTGTTATTTCTATGAGTAAATCCGTTGACATTAGAAATGTTTTATACATCATTATACATAAATAAGACATTTTTGTTGCATTATATGTCAAAGGGGAAAAAGCATTTTTCTTTTCTTAAGTATACATGCCTGTAACTCAGGACGTATTAAACATATCTTAATATCCTTTTAGTTTTTATATAGAGATAAGATATTGGTATTTTAATGTGGCTCCTTGAGTAAATTGTTAATTTTGAGACAATTTTTAGTGGTCAAAAACCAAATTCAGTTCATGTATCTTGTTTTTCTCTGTCTTAATATTCATTTAGATTCTGGTTCTGGTTAACCGTTCTTTCATAATCTTAATTTTTAAGCTCCAAAGATATTTCAGTTCCAAATATATGGGGATCTCAATGTAACTAGGTGCCCTAAATGTAGCAATTTATCCTTTTTCAGTGGTTGAAAACCAAATTTTGCATACCGCTGTTACCTCTTGTATTTAAAGAACAATTATTAAATATTTTTTTCCCCTCTATCAAAATAGAATACAACATGAAACATACACCTCAAGTTGAATTTCAAGAGGACATTCTAATTATTAAACTATCCAGGTGAATCAAATCTTGGTTAATTGATGGAACTGATGCAAAGTCACCCACATTTGTTTTTTTTGACCACTGATATGTGATATGTCAATAATACAATTGAACAATTTACACTTGGAGCCAAACCAAGATCCCAATATCTCTGGAAAAGAACCAAATAGGGCCCTAAAAATGAAAAAGAAAGAAAAAGAAAATAAGGATACTGTCGTCTTTCTAGTCATTTTTACCCCCTGTAATCTGGCTCCATGTCTTACATGAAAATGTTAATTTTGACCCCTTTCCCAAAACTGTTGATTTCTCAGTAAATATACATCCACAACATTTAATAATCATCACAATGTTTGCCTTTAATCACAAAAAAGTATTAACAAAATCTCACATTTGAGTTGGGAAGGTTTCTGAAATTTGGTTGGAACGACACGTTTGATGCATGGATGCATTTGTGGTATGAAGTGGGTCACCTTTCATAGATACTCTCCATGCAGGTGTAATTTGGAGCTGTCCATGAGTATGTGTGACTGGCATGTTACTCTCCTCTTTCAGTTCCTTCCTCAGTCTGGTTTGTCCTGCCCTTGTTCTGCCTGCAAATGTCATCTTCTCTTGGACAGATAAAGCTAACTTACTTTGGTGATCCTGCCATAAGAGAATGCAACATTTTCATATTTGCATCTGTTTTATTATTATTATTATATTTAATTCCTATTTGACAAATTATGTTTTTAGTATTGAGCAACTGTAGCTTGTGCTTTTTAGTTAATAAAAATAGAGTCGTTTATTGTTTGTTTAATATTAGTTCACAGTGCATTAACTGTTAACAAACAAAACTTGTGATTTTGGTAATACATTAGTAAATGCTGAAATTAACTGTTTGCTGTAGAAGTAGCCTATTGTTCATTCTTAGTTCATGTTTACTAAAATTGTTAGACAATGTTAACTAATGAACCTTATTGTAAAGTGTTACCCAACCCAATTTTCAAGACTGTGGTGACCAGATATGAATGATCCATTTTCGTTCACCATTCTAAATGTTTAATATCTCCCTCATTGCAGATTGCACATCACACATCTTAATAATGTATTGTATCAGTGTATTAAATGATACAAACCAGCTTCTTCTGAGATTTTTCTTTCTCCCTCATCTTGAAGAGATCGCTGTGTTCAAAGATTTTGAATGGGTTCACATCATCACTGCTTTCTAAAGCAGACAAACACATAAACACACATGCATACTCCATCACAAGGACATTTTGATTCACAGGACATGAAGTTTCTACATTATATTGAGTATATAAATATATTTTTTTAACATTTCGGTGACATAACAGTTTTTTAAGCAGAAACGTATACACACACACACACACACACACACACACACATATTTAATAAAATATTATAGTGATGCAAAATAATAATTTTCAGCATTCTAGTCTTCACAGTCATATGATCCTTCAGAAATCATATATGCTGATTTTTTTTTAGCAGAAACCCACATCCAGCCAAGACCGATGGTCCTATGCTTTTTCTGTCTTCTCTAATGTTCTTTATAACGTTACATGTAGATGCAGATTCTAATCACGTTAGAATTACGTTAATACAGAAACAAACATATCTGAAAAGATACCAAAATATTTATCGTATATGTTCATAAATGAATCACTCTTGTATGAAATCTGTATGTCTTACTGTGTGCTGATGATTCAGATGAGGACATGTTGCTCCTGCGGCAAATAACTATTTAACGTTAACTAAGATCAATAATTCGAAAGATTCTGTAGGATTTCCTGGTTTGTCCTGGATTGCTTAAAGTCTCTGTGTATTTATGTAAACTATCTAGAGCGTTTGTAAAGTATTTATTTTTAGACCTGAATGACTCATAATTCCCAAACCTGCAGACGGATCACAATAAGCAGTAAAGTTGTCTGAGTGAGCCAGTTTGATGACACTTTTCCTGTGTTGGGTTTTTGGTTGCCCTGACAACTTTACATTCGATCATTCTTTTCACGAAAAGTAGGTGGCAGTATTGTACAAGATTCATCGTTCTCAAACTGTTGTGGGCGCGCCTCCGGTTGGATCGATTCAGGAAAGTAAAGGTAAGTTACAATGGCCGCTTCTCAAACAGAAGACTGCATCCTCCGGAGGTCGCATCTATGGGCTACACACACGTCATAAAGATCTTATTTTAGAATATTAACAGTTATACATTTAACCATTATTCTTAATATATTATAACCCTTAAGTGTAAACTGTTCTATTATGCTTATGCCTCGCGAATACAATGCTCAGTTAACTGATATAAACCAGGCTTTATGACGTATCCAGCCTACAAACGCGTTCTCCAGAAGATGCAGCCTTCTGTTTGAGAAATGGCTAGAATGTAAGATTTTCGTTATAAAATGCTTGCACAGTGTGGTATATTTCATAACGTTATGTACTTAGAGTTTCACAAATGTTCACATGGATCTGTAAATCCAGAGAACTTATCATTTGAAATAATACTTTGTCGCCTATCATTGACGTAATATCCGCAGTATGTTCAGTTTCCGAAACAATGGCAACCGCAACACACGGACAGAAATGCGGCTGTACAGTTAAACTACACTCAACAAAAATATAAACGCAACAACTTTGTTTCTGCTCCGATTTTTCATGAGATGGACTTTAAAGATCTAAAATTCATTCCAGATACACAATATTACAATTTCTCTCAAACATTGTTCACAAATCAGTCTAAATGAATGATAGTGAGCACTTCTGCTTTGCTGAGATAATCCATCCCACCTCACAGGTGTGCCACATCAAGATGCTGATCTGAC
>JAUCMU010000104.1:7180159-7235206 GCA_032275025.1 Enteromius treurensis
CTTCTATTTGATAATGTTCAGTGCTTTGCTACAATCTGTATTGTTAAAAGCGCTATATAAATAAAAGTGACTTGACTATAGGTAGCACTATAAAAGGCCTCAAAAGAACAATATTACCAGAGAAAATTACCTTTAATCCCTCATATATTCACTTATAGAATATATCTTCATATAATATTGTAGATGTCCTCCTTCTGAACAACTTTGCCTCTGGGATTAATTGTGTCAATCAAACAGTTTTGACTAACACTGTGTTCTGTAAGAAATTACAAGTAATGACCACTTGAAGGCAGCGGAAGAGCACTGATGGGTTCATTAAACACTAAAGCACTGTGTGCTGGTGGAGACATTAAAAAAAAAAAAATCACATGTAGTTAAAGTTTACCATTTTGCCAGATAATCATCACAGCGAAACATGAAAATAACTCAGAGAAGAACTCCGGTGCGGAGTTCTCGGAAAACTTCCCGGTCATGACCACCCTCTTGCAGGTCTCTCAGTGCTTTGGCCTGATAGACTTGCAACAACGCCATTGCGCGTACTGCAGATGCATCTTCTCCACAGGCCGCACAAGCACTGCCATTTAGAGTCGACAAGTGCCTACAGGCCCGGGAGGGGAGCACAGGATCTCCCTGCCCAGCGGTAGTGGCGCTAGCAACCGCTCCACTGGGGAGACCCCCACATACCCTCTAGCTGCACCACTGTCAAGGGTGGTGAAAGAGGAAGAACCACCAGATCGGTTTCTGGCAGTGAAAGTTGCTGTCCACGTTCTGGTGAGCTCTTCATGTACATCTGGGTAGAAAGGTACTGGGGTGGGGCCCTGAGAACCAGCGCAAGCCATCCCTGAGTACCAATCCTCCAGCCTCGAGGGCTCTGGACCTTTCCATAACATAGCAATCAGTTATGGATCGGTATCCAGCATAGTGGAGCGCCCAGTGGACGTCGCGCCGACCAGAACTTCATCTCCAGAACCTTCTGACTCTCCTTCCGATTCAGCAATCAACATTCAGTCACCAGGGGAGCGCCAATGGTAATGCTCCAGCGTGCTTTAAGCCCACATTTACATGTAAACACTAGCTTTCCTTGTTATTTAGCAAACAGTGTTTGCAGCATCCAGTTTTGGTAAATGGAAGCTCAAGTATGCTTGCCTATGAGGTTCATGTTTGAGCTTATGCAAGTTACAGTGTGGTTTGTTCTCATGGATCAAGCAAGTATGGTTTACCATCAATTTGTTCCCTTTTTAAATGTAAATAATGTTAATAAAATTAAATCTGTTTGACTATCAAATAAAGTGACTGTGTATCTTCAGAAGACTTGGATTAAACTGCTCAAAAGTTGTTGTTTTTATATGTTTTTATAAACGTCTTGGATGAAAATACTTTTTATTGGAGGGACACAAAACTTTTTTCATTTAAAAATGTATATACTTTTGTGCATTTGAAGACAAACCAAAACCTTATGGGTTTTGAATAACATGAATGAGAAAATGACGATAAGTTATGGGTAAATTATCTCTTCAATGTACTACGGAACAAAATAAACATATATGTTTTAAACTGGATTGGGTGATCAGCCGAATCACAGTGACAGATAATGGAAATGTAAAAAATGGCATCAAAGCAACATTTTGTGTAACATTATTCCTTAAATCAATCATTTAATAACATACCTGACAGTCTTGAAAGAGCTCTTCATGGTCTTCCTGAAAACGTACCTGTAGTTGGAATGATTCAAATCCAGCGATTTCCTCCTGGAAATTGACGCATGCGCACTTTGATGTGCCACAGCTAATATTTTGGGGTATATATTATTTAATCTTTTAGTGTTGCAATTTTTACTGTAAACAAATAGGTAGCATAGGTAGAATTAACCCATTATTATTTATTTTACTTGCTAACTAATATAGTTGAGTAAAATATAACTGATTTTCATTGGTTATTTTTAACCCTCCACAGAATAATTTTTACAGTGTATAATTTTAGCCTACTAAAAAGATTTCTTAATATATTTATAAACTTATATAACTTCTTGTGCAAGAACATAATCAAAATTGGAAGCATGCACCATGTCACTGGCACTGCATCATCTGCTTACCGATTTAAACATGATTGCATATGCAGTGTTGTAATTTTTTTGTATTTATATTTTTGGTTCTTTAAATTCAGTTTAATTTCCTATTTTTAGTTGTGTCCAAAATTGCCCCCTGTGCCCTTAGGGTACTAAACATTTGTCGCAGTGATTATTAAATAGGAAACACAAACTTTTAAAATGTGGCAGCCCTTTTGGCGAAGTGTTTGGTGGGAGGAATTATAGTGTTTTTTCACTGTTACTCATTGGTTGATTAATTAGTCCCACATTTGCCTCGATTTATCCCACATTTAGCCATCCTTGCCTGAACTCTTTTCTTCCAACAAAGCCCTGAGAAATTCCATACACTAATTTTGGACATTGTTGCCAATTTAGCTAGATTTAGCGACTTCCCCACCCCTTTTGAGACTTTTTTGAGGTTTTTGGGACAAATATAACAATTTCTTGGAGAAACCTTATCTTGCCTGCTTATCTATGTTCATCTATATATAGATCAGTGAATTTCTCATTATGACTATTAGCTACCAGTTTCAGTTCACTGAAAATAACACACTAGGTAAAAAATGTAGAAAAATTTTCTTTCACTCAAAAATCTGTATCATTAATTCCAAGTAAAACAACTGCAATAAGTTATGGTCATAAAAGTTTCTCCTTGATTAACGTTTGATTTGTATTTGTTTTAGTTTTTTTTAAGTTCTGAGTTTCACAAATGCTTAATTCTGTGGTCCAAGCTTGTGTACCTCTCCCATTCAGCTCATACTGGTTTTATATGGAGTTTAGGTCAGGACCCTATTTCTTTGAAAGACTGGGGAACTGGAATGGCCTAGGGAAGACATTGATTAAACAGTCAGTAAAGTTTTTTTTTCTTGTTTCTGATATTTCCTTTGGATCATTGATTTATTAAATTTTCTTGTCCTTGTTTTATAGCAGCAAAGCCATGCTTATGTCACATGACCACAGTTTTGGAGACTTTCAGATGCAAGATTGTAATATCAGACTGCAGCTGTAATTTTATTGTTCGGGCACTCAGCTATGGGGCCAATAGACAAACATCCTCCATGTCAATTCTTAACATCTTCATTTTATATACAGAAATACTGAATGCAAATCATTTTAACCAACTTCTAGGAAATCATGTTATCACACATTATGCAATATTTAACTAAAATACAACAGAATCAAGAATTCCTTTATTCAAGGCTTGTTTAATTGGCATGTCTGAATTACTGCCCAGACAAACACAGCCAGCTCAACACACTCTCTTGATCGATAACGTGCAAACCAGTCACACAGTTAAATAACTGTAAAATCTGGCCATCTATCCTGGTACAATGACCTAAATCTGGCCTAGATGGATTGATTGATGAACACGAGTCAGGGTTTGTGAATGGGTGCCAAATATTCCAAAAGGTTCGATCTTGATTTGACCGATTATCGTGATTTGGTTTTGGATCCTATGATTTCCAAAAAGCCTTCAATACTAATTAGCCTTTTTTTGTATTGTTTATTTGATTTTATAAATGATCAATGCAGTAAAAACATTTTATGGAGGAGCTAGTTTTGTTAAAATTACATCAGTGAAAACAAAAACATTTCCTATTCACAAAAGTATATTAGGGCTTCCCTATTTCCCCCTTTCCTGTTAATTATTCAGATTTAACATTTTAATTAAAAGTATTAGACTTCAAGAAAATAATAAACAAAAAAAAATTCCCAATTCGCAGACAATACCACAATTTTCTTATGTTTTGCTATTTTTTTTATTTATTTATACACAGATGTTAAAGCTTTTTTTAATGTTTGGCCTTTTGTTTGTTTGTTTTTATATTTATGTATTTTTTATTTTCTGTTGTTCTGTACACTTGTACACTGTACACAATTTCAGGTCAATATGCACGAATTCATTTTAAGTAAATATAAAAAAGATCAATACACTTTAAACAATACACGTTGAATTTTATTTTGATCCTTAAATTCATAGTATTATACTAATTATAATCTTCTAGATTACTTTTATAAAAACTCAATGGTAGCAACAACGAATAACATTATCCATCCTTACTCATTTGTCACGTTTTGCCCTATTTCAACATATGCTTCTAAAACTGTGGAAACGGAAACTTTCGGGTCCACCCCCTTGTGTTTGTAATAACGCTATTGGTAGTCTGATCGCTGGCCTGCAATACAGTTGTGCTGAAATAAATAGCAACAGTGTCTGCTGAATCCTTCTTTTCTGCAGAAGAACAGCTCTGGACGTGCAAAGGTATGATAAGTGTATAACTTAGCTAATATCTAGATAGGCTACATGTTGACTGCCTAAAATGCAAGCGAAATAGCAAACAGTCGCATAGCCTGTGTGCAATGACAAATTCCTTTTTACAAAGGACACATCCTTGTTTCGTGTCATAGCCTACATAAGTAAATTAGTCTTAAAAAAGAAACAAACGTGCATAAAATAATGTCGCCTAGTTCATGTAAAGTTCGTGTAATATACGATTTGACTAATGTGTTGGCTTCTTTTTATTATAGTAGCCTAAACTCTGTTGCATAACGTTACTAGATATTGTTGTAACGTATGAAATCCATGTTCCATGTTATTTGCAGTAAAAGTCAGGTTAAATATTTAGATTGTTGTGGGCGTCTCTGGTTGATCGAACTTTGTGTGACCCTGCAGTGCACTTTGCAGATTGATCAGCTATTGACGAGCCTTTTTCTTTGGTGGATTTCACTACTTTTTGATACTCATTCATTTTTGCAGACGCGCTTAATAAAACGTTTTCTGTTGCCCGACTTGGTTTCTTACTAACGTAAACGGTATATGTTTCGTGAACGAACCGAATCGTTCTTTTGAACCGGTTCTTTTTGGTAAACCAGTTGAACCGGTTCGCCAAATCGAACTGAATTGTTTAGGGCAGTTCGTGTCTGTTTCAAAAAAACGCTTCAACTCAGATAACGTGTCAGACGTGTCCGACATTCCAACTGAAAATCAGCCAATGTCCGAGAGAAGCTATGGTCAGAGAACCAGGCCATTTCTCTCCAAATTTTTATTTTTTTTTGCAATTCAGATTTTTTTACATGCTGTTTTCGACGTCGCAGTGAAAGCGGTGATACACTACAAAAGTGGGACAAAAATTGGTTGTGCCTTTAGCACTGCTGTAGCCTGCTGTATTATACTGGTTATCTTATTAAATATATTTTACAGTAAAATACAAGTACATATGTTAATTATTTCCTATCTTTTTTTAGCATGTTCTTAACCAAAAAGTTAAAGATGATCGAACACACACACACATATATATATGTGTGTGTGTGTGTGTATGTATGTATATATTTTAATAAGCTATTCAGCTAGCATGCTAAGCAGGTAAAAAACAACAATCATTTTATACCGTTATAAGTAACATGAGGGATGTTCTATAGAAACATCCACTTTTGGCATGGCAAAATGTCTTAAAATGTATTTCTTTTTCTAACATTTTAACTTAGGCCACATTATTAGATTACCCTTTGACTTAAATACATTTAAATTACAGCAATTTTTGTTTATTTTTTATTTTTTTTAAGGCCACATGCACCATTTTTTATCACTTGTTTAGCAATATTAAAAGATTTTATGAAATATTATTTCTCAATTTTAGTCAGTTACAGAAAGATAATGATAATGCGTTAAATACAGAGATTTCTTTACATTTATTTAATGTGGGAAAAAAACAGTAGCTACATTAACACAGCACAGTAACACCAGAGACACAATGAATCACCTCAATGAATACCTGATGTACTGATCTTCACTGGTGTTATCCAAGGTAAAACGAAAAATGCATTTTTTCAAAACTGTCAGTCATGGTATACTCACTTAATTAGTTTAATCGTTTTGTATTCTAGTTTTTTGTAGAATTAAAAAAAAACAATAAACAAGTCAGTGACGTCAACTAAAAGCTTCATGAAATTGTGAGATGAATGGGAAAATTTCTGAAAACTAAAAACTGTAAACTTAAATGGTCTTTCTTTATAGATCTTTAGTCATCAAGTGATATCATGAGTGTTATTTAATTTTTTCAAAATTATAGATTCTTCTTAAATGGTAACACCAGTGACACAACGTCAGGGAGCAACTGTTTTAATTTTTTTATAATAGTTATTCAGCATTTAGTTTTATTTTGTCATTTATATTGTATATTTGATAGTCATGAATACATTATTATATTTTAAAAACACAAAAATAATTTTCCTCAAAATAAAGCACTTTCCCTCTGTGCCTTTGGACTCAGTTGTGCAGAAGGATGAAAGTGCCCTTGTAAACCATGGTCTGTAAAAACCTACCCAAATGAAAATGATAACAATACAATAAAATGTGTGTTCAACTCAGCTTGTGTTATTGTGCTCTTGAATCAATACAACCATTTTCTCTAAAGGTAGCCATTTTGGGAATGCACTCAGGCAGCTGTTTTCAGTCACAGAACTACAGCCCGTCTAATTGAATGGGGATTTTTTTTCAAATTGATTCACAAAAACCACCTGCCAAAATCACATTTTAATTATATATTTCAAATCAGCAATAAAATCAAAAAATTGAATCTTCACTGCTTCTTACCCTTATGTTTGTTGACCCTTTTTTCAAGGTTACTTCATTACGTAAGTGATGACCATATGTCTTTTACATTATTGGATTAATAATTAACTCAACAAACTCGTTTGAAAATGCAGTTGTTTATGACATAAGCAGTTTATAAAAACATAAGAATTATAACAGATGTATTTCCCTATTTCTGACAAATGGTATTTATAGAGAATGTTATTGGAAAAGACAACAGTAAAAGTCTTAATGAAATTGATTATGGGCTTCTGTAACATTCTTATATCAATTATATAGTAAATGTCAGTCATTAATGTTTTTTTACACATTAAAAGTTCCTCTGCCCCTCTTTCACTCCACTCCTGAACTGAATAACCCCTTCATCAAGTTACTATGTCAGTCAACAGGTTGTCGTTCACATATTTGTTTACCCTATAATGGTCTTTGTAGGCAGGAAAAAGCCACACAGGATCAATAAGATCTTTTCCTGGCTGTGCTATCTGCTGTGTGTGGGACTTTGGAAATAAATTATTGACCTTTAATTTTATAACAAACTGCAATGCTGATGGACAAAATTTGCATTTCTACTACAAATCTTTTTAGAAGGAGTATGGTTTAAACACCACAAATGATGGCAGCAAAGCGGATTTAGTAAGTTTGGTGGTTTCTGGTTTAAACCTGTTCTGTTTGATTTGGCTAAAAGTAAAGAAGAAGCTAAATGAAAGGGAAAACTTGTTTAAATTATGTTTCCTAAACTAATTTTGGGAGGAGTACGCCCCTGCCCCTGCATCTTCGTTCTTTGCATCCCTCCGCCGCCCTTTACAAGACCCAATCTGGAGTCCAGGTGTCGGGTCTCCGGCCAGAGGAGAACTGGCCCCCACTAACCATGTGGAGTTTTCATTCCTTGCCACCGTCGCCTTTGGCTCGCTTAGTCAGGGGCACCTGGTTTCCAGCTACCTCAGTTACAGCTACCGCCATGCTGCCCCAAGCTATCACTTCTAGGCGGTATAGAAATCCTAGTGTTTCAGCTATCCCACTCTCCTCCTTGGGGGCACACGGGGATCAGGCCGGACTCCAGGCCCTGCCCAGGCCTCGCCTTCTAGGGGTTAATTCCCTAGGGATCGAGGTCCGCCAAGCTCTCTGCCTGCTCCCCGGACAGTACGCCAAACATGCTTACTGTTGGTTATTAATGAGGAAGTGGGAACTAGTGAAATGGTATTTCTGGATCACAGTGTTGATGTGCCGAACATATACTGGCTAGCTTTACACGCCTTAGTGATTATTGTGGGTTTTATTTAGTTTTTGGTGTTTTGGTATTACAAAGAATAGCTGTGCATAATTTTAATGTTTTAACATTATGTGAACAAATTATGTTAATAATTTATTATGGTGGAAACAATGTACATGACTAAATAATAAATCCTCTTTGGGTCTTTGGGGAGAAAAATGGGGAATAAATTGGATTATTCTGTTTATGTGCATGCCTGTACATTAGAGCTACACTTATTTCATTACACTGCATCATTTCACTGCATCTTCTCCTTGTTGAACGATTTTAACTTGCATGTCTGTCTGAATTAACAACATCTTAAGTTTATTCGCAAATGACTTAATGTCTAAAACATCTAAAACTTTTAGTCCAGTAAAAGGACAACTAGTCAGCAGAGCTGTTGATACCCAAAATGAGTGTTTTACACTCATGTCTTATGTCAGCCAAGAGGTTGACTGAGAAAAGCCAGAGAAGAGCAGAAGCAGGAGACAAAGTGTAACTGTTTATTGAACAATCTTAGTAGCGTATTTGTCTCAATGTTCAAACTTCATCTGAGCAGTTCAAATTCAACATGTACTGTAACACCAAAACTGCTTAACAGCAACATAAACCTTGGACTTCCATAAACATTTCCCCTTATCTATCTCTATTCATACAAACAAAACAGTTCATGAAACCCCACAAGCATGAGATTGAACAACAATGAAAAAACACAAAGAACGATTAATAAGAAATATAAAATATATACAAATATTAAATGAATGAATAAATAAATAAATAAACAATAAAAATATTTAATACAAATAGAATAATAAATGATTAAAATAATTAAATTATAAAAATGATCAAATAATAAATCATATGACTGACAAATGATTCTAAAACGATTATGTTAATAAATGATTATACTGTAAATAGATTAAAAATCATAAATATAAAAACACAATGCACAATTTGCATGTGAGGATCTAGGGATCCTTCATACCCTACTAAATATATGAGTTAGTGCATGGAAGTGAACAAGAATGATTTATTCGTTTACTGTTTGGTGTCCCCTGTCTCATTTTTTCAATGCATACAGGAGGAGTTTAGAAATAAAAACGTCATCCTGGTTTTGCAGAAAAACTAGACACTTAATGTCTGCAGAATCTTAATCTTTGCAGAACACACAAATCTTTATGTAATGTAATGTAATGTATATTAAAAATATAACAGGAATTAATTATTAGGGTAAAGTTGTTTGCAAATGTTTGTTAATTTTGTGAAAGCTAGTAACTGCCTAAAAATTTAAAATAAATGTTTACATTTGCAAGGCATAAAACAGATGTACATAACCATCATTGATTTGTAATTTGTACCTGGTCTTGAATACCAAGCAAAGTCTTGTGAATTCATTTCAAAGCAACTTAACAAGCAGTTTATCATAAGATCCAACAATATCTGCTGTACAAAATTCTCAATTGTAATTTTTAGGAGATTTAATAAATAATAGGTTTCTTAACCTGTTCCTTTCATTTCAGATGAAGATTGCCGTGATTGGCCAGAGTCTCTTTGGACAGGAAGTGTACAAAGAACTGAAGAAGGATGGCCACACGATTGTTGGTGTATTCACCATCCCTGACAAAGATGGAAAAGTGGACCCACTTGGTAAGGGTCTTGTTTCTGTTAGGATCATTGATGTTACTCCTACAAAGATAATACTCTCAAAATCTACCCACGCTAGTATTCTGTGGAACACAAACTATAAGTCACCTTTGTGGGTCCATTTAATGTTAAATTCCTTTCGAGGAGAGAAAAAAAGTGTAAAATAAAAGTGCTAATATTTTAATATTACTTATAAACAATTATTGTAAAGTGCGCTTAAAGTCGGTATTAAGTGCGCAAAAATTATTTGTGAAAACTGTGCTTGAAAATAGTCCTCTGTGCTTTTGTAAAAAAACTTTTGTAAGTTCTTTTTCTCATTGTTTTGTTTCTGAAGACACTTATTAATCAGCTTTTATATGCCTTACCATCATGTTTCCATCGTACAATGCGTTTTCCATCATACAAATTCACTCTCTGACATAAACAACAGCAGCTCTGCTCTTGCACCAAACATTCATCTTGGTCTAAATCTGTCCTTTTTCAAAAATACTTTAAAAATGAAATTCTTACATAAAAGTATTTGAACACAAATTTTCTACTGGTATTAAAATATCATGGTGATACAACTGTTCTGTTAATTGCTGAATGTTTCATCATTTAAAAACATTCATTAAATTCATTAAAATTAGAATATTTATATAAAATCTAAATAATTAAATATAAACATGTACTATCCATTAAAGATTAGTTATGTGATGCCACAAACATTTAGAAACATGCAAAAGAAAACTAAGTGTTAAAGTCAACAAGTCTCTTGAGAACAAGATTAGTTGTGACTAATGACAAGATTAGTTCAGGTTGTTAAATGGCAAGACAAATTGATTTAGGTTATTATTTGTCTTCTCGTGAGACTCCCAGAAATGTAATGAATTATGAATTAGCTGCACTATGAAACTTTGGCCTATATAAAATTTGAAATCTAAAATTGCATGTTATTTGCAGAATCCTTTTCAATGGCATGTGTGCTTCACTGCTCTTGTTTTTGCGTCTTGAACAAACTGAAACAAACCTTTAAACTTTACACAGCGACTGAGGCAGAGAAAGATGGTGTGCCAGTGTTCAAGTTTCCCCGCTGGAGGCTGAAAGGAAAGGCCATCACAGAAGTTGTGGATCAGTACAAGGCAGTTGGTGCTGAGCTGAATGTTCTACCGTTCTGCTCCCAATTTATCCCTATGGAAGTGATAGATCACCCAACGCATGGGTCCATCATTTATCATCCCTCCTTGCTGCCCAGACACAGAGGTGCTTCTGCCATTAACTGGTATGTCTGTGTGTTCTTTTTGTGTTTTATTAATGAGTGTGTGTGTGTGTGTGTGTGTGTAAATGTGGGTTAATTAGAAATAATAGAAATATTATTTAAATGCTCTGGCCCCAGTATTTGGATGCAGAGTGGACTGCTGTGAAAAAATTGCATGAACAGTGTAATTGTAAACATGAAATGCATTATATTTATCGGTTCAAAAAAGGGATATCATTTAAGAGAGCATGTTATCAAGTGCTTTGGTGGATACGTGTTCTCTTACTGTAAATGCATCAGAGATTTCTTTTTCTCCTGGATATACTTTTTTATTTTGTAGTTGTATCATCTGCAGATGTTATTAAGCATGTGTTTGTAATTTGTAAATATGTGTTTAAAAAGTATCATATTTTATCTTTTGGAACTTGACACAGTATTTAATTCACCGACAGAAGCAGTGATTTATGTTTTTCTATTTTGTGTCCTCTAAGGACTCTGATCCATGGTGATAAGAAAGGTGGGTTTACTATATTCTGGGCAGATGATGGACTGGACACAGGACCAATACTTTTACAAAGAGAATGTGATGTGGAGCCAAATGACAACGTGAACAGCATCTACAAACGTTTCCTGTTCCCAGAGGGAGTCAAAGGCATGGTGTGGATCAATGCAGAAACTTCTACAGCTACATCATATAAACTATAGTATACTATGCATTAAATTGACTGTTTTAATTAGGGATCAGTAGGATTTGGAGTCTGATGTAGTTATTTTATATGAGAGGACCCTTTAATTCTTGTTTGTGTGTGTGGTTTTGTTTTAGGTGAATGCAGTCAGGTTAATTGCAGCAGGTAAAGCTCAGAGAATCAAACAACCAGAGGAAGGAGCCACATATGAGTGTATTCAGAAAAAAGAAAATTCAAAGGTGGAGTTCTCTAGCAAAGCATATATATATATATATATATATATATATATATGTGTATACACACTGTATATATAGCTTTAACCTCGTTGTTGTACACAACATTTAAACAATAATTATCTATGGTTGATTGAATAGATTGACTGGAACCAGCCGGCAGAAGCCATTCATAACTGGATCAGAGGAAATGACAGAGTACCTGGAGCCTGGGCAGAGATTGATGGCAAAGTGAGTGTTTTAATTTACACACACAGCAGTACAAGAAACATGCTGAGACTCTTAGTCAAATGCAATAAATTATGTGCAAAACTTTTTTGTTTTAATTTTTGTTTTGGTAGAATATTTCATTTTATGGATCCACGCTGTCGGAAAATGATCATTCTTCAAGTACTGGTCAACCTCTGGAAATCGCTGGAGCAAGTCGACCAGGTCTGGTTACCAAAAATGGCCTTGTTCTTTTTGGGAATGATGGAAAGACGGTAAGGACATGCAGAAAATATATATATTTTTTTTAATTTATGTTATTAAAATTGCTAAACTTGATAAAGATGAAACTTGATAAAACGTAGTTTACAAAAAATAGTTAATAAAGCACCACCTACTTTAGGCAGGATCCATTTGTGCTAGCCTGTGACAATGCCAACCAAATTTAGAGGGATAGTTTACCCACATGTTGTCTAAAACCTGTATGTGTTTATTTCTTCAGAAAAACTTAAACTGAACTGAAAACTGAAAAACTTTAGTAATTTGTATGGTCATGGGGAGAAAAGTCAGCTTAGTGCGCCAACATGTAGTGCCGTTGTGCTTTGGGCGTTGTGAGTTCGAGTCGTGGCTCGCAAATCATTCCCCCCCCCTCCCAATTCACTTCTTGTCAGTGCTGGTCTGCCCTATGATAATTAAAGGAAAAAAACGCCAAAAAGAGGAGAAAAAACTAGAGAACAAAGAAAGTGATACACTTTAGGAATGACACGAGGGTGAGCAAAGGACTTTTGGGTGAACTGTCCTTTTAAGTGCAAGCTGCAATCATCACGACCCAAGCACATGTGCCATGACCAAAATAGACAAATTCAAAAGAAAGGATCCTGTTGATGCTGTGGATGCAATTGCTTTGGAGTCAAATGTCAGCTTCTTCACTCACAGATAGAACAATTAAGCTTTTCTTAAGTTATAACCCATAGCACCAGAAGCTTTTTTAGTGCGAGCATGCTTAACAGACGTATTATTGCTTTAGTGTGTCAGTATGTGCAACAGCTCAAAAATCAATTAGATCACATCTTAGAAATGATGTACTGAATCAAAATGTTTTTGTCATGAGGGTCTCTAGATGATCAGTAACATATTTTGTGTGAACTGGACAAACAGCCTGTGTATTATTTTAAAAAGTTTAAAACGTATAGACATTCTGCTATTTTAACATAGTATAAATAGAATCTATAGCTATTTGCACTTAGTATAAATAGCAAATCACTAAAAATTCAGCTATTTTAACTTTTTTGTTAATAGAATCCATTGCTATTTGCATTTAGTGCAAATAGCCTCTGCATAGAAAAAATCATACAGGTTTAGCATGACATAAGAATGAGTTTAAATAGAATTTTCATTTACTTATTTACCCAATCAAATGTGCAATGAAAGACTGTAGGTAAGCATGTGTCTGTGTATTTAGGTACATGAAGTTTGTTTGTACTTGTGTGTAGTTACTTGTGAAGAATCTGCAGTTTGAGGATGGAAAGATGATTGCTGCATCCCAGTATTTTAAAGCTGCTGTCAGTTCCACTGTGGAGCTCTCTGAGGATGAAAAACTATTTGCTGAGCAGATGAGGGTAAAAATACATCACTCATTTCAACTCAATATTCATGGTGTTATTGATATTCTTTTCTGCATTCTGAAAAATAATCTGTTTTGAAGATGGAAGGTTGGAATATTTATTGCTTTTTTTGTCCAGGTGGTGTGGAAGAGTATTTTGACCAATGTAGAGAAGATTGAAGACAGTACTGACTTTTTTAAGTCTGGTGCTGCTTCCATGGATGTAGTCAGGTAATGTGGGAATGTATAATTCTCATCATACTGTATATACATGTGCATACTGTGTTTGCTCATTTTTACCTTTATCTAATTAAAAAGATTTTGTTCTTATTTTTGTACTATAGATTGGTGGAAGAGGTAAAGTTGAGGGCAGCACAGTTGCAGTTGCAGAATGAGGATGTTTATATGGCAACAAGCTTTGAAGACTTCATTCAAATGTGTGTGAGGAAACTGAGAGGAGAGGACGAGGAAGAAGCGTTCACTGTAGACTATGTTAGTATTGCATCTGTTAAATGTGTAGTATTGTATATTACTATTATTTTGGGTAGTTTATTTTGAATAATCATGTTTTTTTATTATGTTATCATGTTTTTGTTGTGATTTTATTTTGTCAATTAGCTGTATATTTTAGTTCTTTTTAACCTAATCAAAATAACCCAACTGCAATTTGATTGAGATCAGTTGGAATGCACAGTAAAAAAAAAACATGTTTTTTGAAAACTTTTAAAAACATAGTTATCTGTTTCTGCAAATGAACTCTTCATAAATGCAGAACCTATTTAATTCATAAACAAAAATTCAGTGCTGATGCAGACACTATTTCACCGTTTTACAGCATATTACACATGATATCAAAAACTCTAGAAGTCCAAATATACACTTATTTTAAGTTTGATGACTGCAGACATTGGGGATGAAGAATGATGTACATTATGTACTTGTGATAGTAATTTTTTCCACATTATTTCTAATTTTTTTTATTTGAGATACTATAAATCTAGACTTCATACACAGTGGGTAAACATCAAATTTTGGAACGTATTGCCAAACTTAGAATTACTGATTGAATTGCTGATTAGGTAAATAAGCTGTGTGTGTATGAAATTGTAATTTTGTATTTTATGATTATGTGTCTCAATTTCTGTAGGTAGAAAAGAATCTGAACAACATGACAATTCAAATCCCACACCAACTTTTCATAAATGGGGAGTTTGTAGATGCTGAAGGGGGAAAGACCTATAAGACCATTAACCCCACTGATGGACAGGTACACAGGGAACACTATTTCCTTTTTCACTCTCAGTTTCTCTACATTATCTGTCTTTTTGTTTTACACATTCACATTTCAGCTTTTGTTTGTGTAGGCAATCTGTGATGTGTCCTTAGCTCAGATCTCGGATGTGGAAAAAGCAGTGGCTGCAGCTAAAGAAGCATTTGAGGAGGGAGAATGGGGCAAAATGAACCCCAGAGACAGAGGCAAACTACTCTACAAGTACATGCATTTTAAATTTGAGCACTGCAGATTAAAACACAGAGGTTTCTTTCTTTCTTATATTTATGCTCTGAACTGGTAGTAGTTGGGATAACATACTTACTAAATTTGGCTATGGATTATCTTTACTCAGACCAACATTGCAAAAATTTTAAGTCTTAAGTCGCTGGGGTATATTTGTAGCAATAGCCAAAAATACATTGTATGGGTCAAAAAATTTTATTTATTTTTTTTGGCCCAAAATCCTTAGGATAGTAAGTAAAGATCATGCTCCATGAAGATATTTAGTCAATTTCTTACTTTAAACATATTAAAACTTAATCTTATGCATTGATTAGATCTTAATGTGAGAACTTTAAAGGTGATTTTCTCAGCATTAAAATTTTCTGTACCGTCAGATTCCAGATTTTCATATAGTTGTATCTCGGTCAAATATTGCCCTATCCATCCAAATCATATATCAATGGGAAGCTTATTTATTCATCTTTCAGATCATACACGTTTCAATTTCGGAAAATTAACACTTAAGACTGGTTTTGTTGTCCAGGGTCACATATGAGTTTTTTGATTGACCGAACTGTTCTTTCATTAAGTATCAATATAAAACTACATGTGATAGACAATGATTATTTGTAAAACAGTTCATGCAGCGATACACATATTAGTAAAGTTTTAACTGTAATTGTGTGTATGTGTCTATTCTCCAGACTGGCTGATCTGATGGAGCAGCATCAGGAAGAGTTGGCCACTATTGAGACCATAGACTCGGGAGCAGTCTATACTCTGGCCCTCAAAACACACATCGGCATGTCTATTCAAACATTCAGATATTTCGCTGGCTGGTGTGACAAGATTCAGGTTTGTTTTTGTGATTAATCAGAATATGTATTTATCAGCTATAATTTGTGATGTATGCCACAGTGTCATATTTAGGATATTCTGTTATTAAAGTATACATTCTGTGTTTTTTTCCCCTAGCTTTATTCACCTTATTTAAACATTTTTTTAAACGATTTTGTGGAATGAAACATGGGAGAAATTGAATTTCGTGATAATTAATATGAACTTAATGCTGTTTATCCACAGGGCTGCACTATTCCTATCAACCAGGCTCGACCTAATCGAAACCTTACCTTTACTAAGAAAGAACCAATTGGGTAAAATCAACTCTTCCCCATAAAAATATCCTCCATGTTTTAATTACTATGCATTTAGTTTGTCTGGACAGAATGTTGAGAATATTTAGTTCTTGTTTGTTTATGTTTAGTGTATGTGCCATTGTCATTCCATGGAATTATCCACTGATGATGCTGGCATGGAAGACTGCAGCCTGTCTAGCAGCTGGAAACACTGTGGTGCTCAAACCTGCACAGGTAAATAAGTTTGTATTAAAACAGAGCACAAGGAGATGGCATATTTAACCCAAATAATTTAAACACAGAATTTAAGGAATGTTTCTGCATTCTATTCTAGGTCACACCTTTGACTGCTCTCAAGTTTGCTGAATTAACTGCATTGGCAAAGTTTCCGAAAGGTGTTGTGAACATACTACCAGGATCAGGTACATATAAAACAAAACATACACAACAGGGTTTAGTATAGCTCAAACCTGTCAATGAACATTAACTCATTAACTCTTTTCTGTACACAATTCAATATCAATATTGTAAATTCTTTGTACACTTAAATATGTATATTTCAGGGTCTCTGGTTGGTCAGCGGTTATCTGACCACCCTGATGTTCGAAAACTTGGCTTCACTGGCTCCACTGAGATTGGCAAACAGATAATGAAAAGGTAAATTAGCATCTGTTTAAATCTAAACACTGCTGGGGTTTAAGTATCTCTTTTTTCAAACGTTTCTGATTTCAGCTTCTGTAGTAAATTACAAATGAAATTTAATTGAAAGTTGTAAATCATTAAAATGCTTGTGTATCTTGTAGCTGTGCAGTCAGCAATGTGAAGAAGGTTTCTCTTGAGCTAGGAGGAAAGTCTCCTCTCATCATTTTTAATGACTGTGATCTGGACAAGGCTGTCAGAATGGTTTGTTAACCTCAGTACCATCACACAAATGTATTTGTGATGTAAATGTTCGGTTGTAATCTCAGACATGTCACACATTTCTTGTCTACAGGGTATGAGCTCTGTGTTCTTCAATAAAGGAGAGAACTGCATTGCAGCAGGGAGACTTTTCATTGAGGAATCTATCCATGACACTTTTGTGGAGAGAGTGGTAAGAACAATAAATATGGTTTAAAGCCGGCATGGAAGTTGAGATTGTCCTTTTTTCCTTTTGTCCAAGTGAAATAGCTTCTGAAATGGGAAAAAATCTAGGGCGAGGCTTGATTGCATCCTTCGGATCCAACGGTCCTTGATTGGATCGTTGGAAGATGGGTGTTTCTCAGTGATATGTTTCTGGAGAGGCAGGGAGACAGATACTGATCGTCACGCCCTTGTGCCAGCGCTCATAACTAGAAGTGAAGATGAGTTGTTTTGAGGGGGAGGGGAGGTTTAGATTTTCGATTAAAGATTATGAGGGCACATTTATTTTAAAGTCATTCTAATAAACACTACAGTATTCCATTAAAAAATAAGACTTGTCAATTTTGATTTCATGCCGACGTAAATAGCTTAATCGCTATTTTTACATTCATGTGTTCCTTTTGATAACCTGTGGCTGAATTCTGATACATGGCCATGAATGACTGTGAGTTATTGCTGTATATCAGCTCAAGCTCTTTGAAAGCAATTTTCAGCTACTAATGTAGTCATACTTAACTTTTAAACTTCTTAAAATTATTTAAAGGGTTAGTTAAAGTGTCATTAACTACCCTCATTCATCATTAGAACACAAATGAAGATTATTTTGGTTAAGTATAAGAGCGCTCTGAACCTCACATAGACAGCAATGTAATTAACACACCAAGGTCCAGAAACTTAACAAGGACATCAGTAAAATAATCCATGGTAGATCAGGGGTTCAACCATCATTTTGTAAAGCTACAATATGACTTTTTGTGAGCAAAGAAAATAAAAACACCCTAGTGCCATTTTGGAGAGTATCTACTGAAAGTAAACAACATATGCTGTTTTGTGTCAGTCGCACTACACGGATCCATTTTCTACATTATTTTCGCTTTGATCTGAACAAAAACACAGAAAAGCATACGTTGTTTACGTATGTGACCCTCTTTAAAATGGCACCAGGGTGATGTAGAGAAGAGGCATTGTTGATTATTTTACTGATGATCCTCTTTAGGAGGGGCGAAACTTTTAGAATTTCTGAAAAAATGTCGTATTTTTTGTTCTGAAGATGAGGTTTTACAGGTTTTAAACCACATGAGGATGAGTAATTAGAGACATTTTTGGGTAAACTATCCCTTTAACCATTTCATTTTAACTGAAGTGTAAAATAATACTGTGAGGAGTAATAAATTCATGATTTTATAATTCATTTATAACTCCAATATCTTAATTCAAAGCTCATAGCATATATAATTGCGTCTATGTAGGTAAGTGAAATAAAGAAGATGAAGATCGGTGATCCACTGGACCGCTCCACAGACCATGGCCCGCAGAACCACAAAGCTCATTTGGACAAACTAGTGGAATACTGTGAAAAAGGAGTCAAAGGAGGAGCAAAATTAGTCTGCGGAGGGAAACAAGTGAATCGTTCAGGTTAGAGGACTGTGAGCATATGCATAAGTCTTAGTGAGGGACAAAGTACAATGTTGTTTACATCTTGTATCTCTATAGGTTTCTTCTTTGAACCAACGGTTTTCACTGACGTGCAGGATCACATGTATATTGCTGTTGAGGAGTCCTTTGGGCCTGTCATGATCATCTCCAAATTCAATAATGGGTTGGTAGAAATAAGCTAATTTTATTACAAAAATGCAGATTGTTTCACACCAGTCAATCTATATAAACTCTATAAAAAAAATAATTTACGATAGATTTAACTGTATACATTGTACAAATTTTTCAGAGTAGTAACAACATCGTAAACTGCCTTTTCCTCAATCTCCCTCATTCAGAGATGTTGACAAAGTGCTGCAGAGGGCTAATGCTACAGAATATGGTTTAGCATCTGGTGTGTTTACACGTGACATCAGTAAGGCTCTGTACGTGAGTGAAAAAATTCAGGCCGGCACTGTGTTCATCAATACTTACAACAAGACTGATGTGGCTGCTCCTTTTGGTGGATTCAAACAGTCTGGCTTTGGCAAAGACTTGGGTAAGACAAAATATGATTGTTTGAATGATAAATGTTTTGATAAAATATAAATGAATTTAAATTAACACAAGCCAACAGGTTTTTGTGAGTAGTCATTGTACTATATTTAATTTACCTTACAATAAATACTTTTTAATATTGTTTTAACTGGGTGTATTTCTCCCCAACAGGACAAGAAGCCCTGAATGAGTATCTAAAGACAAAATGTGTCACTGTTGAATACTAATAAAAATAATAAAATACTAGACATATAGTGCACAGCATAAAATGATTGCATTTTAACGCTCTTAAGTGGCAGCTAAGGATCATTTCAGTTTAATCTGAAAATTGTCACAACTTGGTAATTAAATTTGTTTTGTGTGTAATGATGGAATGGATGGACTATTTCAGTTGAGGCAATTAAAAAAAATAAATCACAGTTCTTACTTTTACTTGAAACCTGTTAATGTCTTATTGTATATAAGCTCAGAGAAATCAAACAACATACATCAGACTTGTATCAATTATTAGAATACATTTTGTTTCACTAGATCATTTATTTTGATTGTTGATATAGATCAATTGTTTGAGACACAAGTTGAGATACTGTGAAATAATGCCTAGTCATCAAAACAGTTGTTACTTACTGCACTGAAACTGCTTGATTGTTTTATATTTAACTAAAGAGATAACATAAGTGTATTTTATGGTTTGGAAACAAGACTTCCAATATATTCCAAGCATGTGCCACAAAAGAGTTCAGTCCAGGATTGTCATCTAATATTGTTTAGTGTTTTATTCAAGGGGATTTGTGATTTGTGAAAACAAAATACACATGATTACATGAAATATTGATCTGTATTAAACATTACAACTTTAATCCATCCTGGAACACTGTAACAGTATTTCAACTGTAAAATGATCTGGAGAATCATTATTATTCTTAACAATTGGTTATTCAAAGTACAAATCATGACACTGCATGTCATAGTTAATTTTCCAATAATAATTCAGAGGTTGTATGAGAAGTGGATTATTTTATCCATGTTTTTACGGACAAAAGATGCTTATTCAGCATGAAGAGGTTGGATCTGTCAGGATCCAATGGGATGCTGGAGCCTATCCCAGAAATTAGGGCCACAGAAAGGGACATTCGCACCTCCAGACAGTTTAGTGTCTCCAGTTCACCAGTGCTGTGTCTTCGTATTAAGGGGAAAATGCATCACACACACAGGGAAACCTGTAAACTCCACACAGAAAGGCCCCTGGCCTCAGCCACAACTTAAAGGGACCACTTAGTGAGGTGCCATTCTGCCAGGATCCTGTTGCATTTCCTGGCTAAATTCCTAGGGGAGGGTCTCTATGCCATGGGTTTGGGTTACTTCAGGAATTCCCCTGTGACTCCCTGTGTACACTAATCTCCCAGTTATTTCTGGCCATGCAACTATACATCTTCTATCTGTATTCATGAAATGTACGTGTCAATAACATGAAATGAAAAGATACAAAAACAATGCTAATATAGGCTAAATTATGCCTTTTAAGACATGTGCACTGATAGCTTAAGGTAAGTTAAGCCTACTGATATTAAAATATGTTGGAAGCCGTAGCTGCATACAACATTAATAAACGGTAGAAAAATTAAGCTCTGGATACCACAGTTTTTCCAGCCATGTTTCTAGTGTGGTTAGTTGTATCCATTAAGTGCTTCTCTCATTGTGCTTCGCAATTTCCTATCTGTAGAGAACTTGAATTGACATAGTCTCTTGTAGGAACAAATAACAGTGCACAGTTGTGTTCCATTTTGTTGTTACGCAGCTTCGTAGCACGTGAGCAGACGAAAGTTGTTTGCAATACATGATGAACGACCTTACGTCACTCTCATCTGATAACTGTTACTTTTCTCCGCGCTGATGCCTGGTCAATAAACAACAATCGTTTGTGCTTAAAGGTTGAGCTGGATTCTTGCATCCTTATCTACTGCACTGACTGACTGCTATAAACATTTTTGCAATTGTTATATAATCATTTAAACCACAACCTTGTTAATTTTAACCAATTAATTTTAACAGAGGCTCACTGAAAGATTACAATCCGTTAGGTTTATCAATGTTTTGAGTTGAAGCTCCGGGTTTTTTACGACTTCATGCGAATTCATCATCACACTACACTGTTTTCGTTGCGTAATTTCTGTACTCTCAACACAGCCCTACGTACAAAATGCTACGTCATTAAACTGGGCGGGCCCAATTGCCCGTTTGTGGACGACATTTTACTAAACAGAGAACGCACGAAGATGTTGATTTCCTAGCACAAAGCTGGCGTATTTTTTTGAATTATTGTTTGTAGAAGTCATGCTTTAAAGATTGCATGCAGAAACTACTGCCCAACTTTGTCTAAAACAATTTCATTGAACGTACCACTTTTTTACCGATTTACCAAATACAAATTTCCACAAAGCAGGTAGGACCAGCGTTAAGTTACTCCGTTTTGTTCTGGAGAAAACAGTGATTATTCTGCCGGAGTTTTACTTTACAGCAAGGTAAAAGAGATGAGAGGAAGTTCCTCTTATGGAGACCGTGACAGAGATCGAGGACGAGACAGAGGGTGGGCCTTTATATTTAATTGATGTTTGTTTATTTATGTGTATATCAGTTTATATGGAGATTAAAAAATATTCCTTAACAGGCCTCGCTTTGGATCCAGTCGAGTTGCCCCACCTCCTCCCAAAAAGTTTGGGAATCCAGGAGATCGGCTGAGGAAGAAGAAATGGGACCTGGACCAGCTGCCCAAGTTTGAGAAGAACTTCTACAGTGAACACCCAGAGGTTCATCACGTGAGTCAGGTAATAAATAGCACAATTATATATATATATAGGGCTTAAAAAGCATTTCTACCGTTTTGCCTTGATTTTTATTTATACTTGTATATTGAATAGTATGATGTAGAAGAATATCGCCAGAAGAGAGAGATTACTGTCAGAGGCTCTGGCTGTCCAAAGCCTGTCACCAACTTCCATCAGGCTCAGTTTCCTCGTAAGTTTAATTTGCATGCGAATCACATTTGAATAATTTTTTTATTGATTTTGAAGGGAAACATTTTAACAATATTTGTGCACACATTGGACAATGTTTGCATGCCTCTTTTTTTCTTTGGCTGGCAATGAAAACAAACTCACTAATAAAATGTAGTCATTGTCTTGTAGTATTTTCTTCCAGTAAAAATCCTACTGCCACCTTGAGTCAATATTCAAACACTGAGTTCACTAGTGTTATATTTCATATTGTTATGCTTTGCATTAAGAATATGTGCTGGACGTGCTGCTGCAGCAGAACTTTAAGGAGCCCACTGCTATCCAGGCTCAAGGTTTTCCTTTAGCTCTCAGTGGCAGGGACATGGTGGGCATCGCTCAAACCGGCTCTGGTAAAACACTGGCTGTAAGAGACCGACATCTACTGGAAATTGGAAATTCACATACTCAAGTATGTGTCCAAAGCCTCATGTCTCATGTTTACTTATTTCTTTATCCTCAACAGTATCTGCTGCCTGCCATAGTGCATATTAACCATCAGCCCTACCTGGAGAGAGGGGATGGGCCCATTGTAAGTTGCTATACAACTGTTACCTCAATTAAAAGGCACTAATTAAGAACTGAAAAAATGTACAATTGTTTTTTGATATACTGTCAGACCTGAATGAATCCATTGTGCTTTGTTAGAACATTGTTCAGTTGCGCTTCTCTCCCCCCCCCCTCTGTTCTGTTTAGTGTCTTGTGTTGGCACCAACGCGTGAATTAGCCCAGCAGGTGCAGCAAGTGGTTTATGACTATGGCAAATCATCTCGGATCAAGAGTACCTGTGTGTATGGAGGAGCCCCTAAGGGTCCACAGATCAGAGATTTAGAAAGAGGTATGGGAACTAACCCACATCTACATACTTTGACTGCATCAAAAAAAAAGAAAAATGATTATTCTGAGAACATTTTTTATTTTATTTCAGACTATAAATGTACTTTAATTAAAGCCTTAAAAATAGCAGTAGTAAAAATAGCACACTGTAGCCCCGGCCAGTTTGACCAAATGACCTGTAAATTGTCTGTCCTTTAAAAAGTTACTGGAATGCACTAAACATACACTTGAATATATTACTACAATATTATTTAAGACATCTGTAATGCTGCTTTAGAAAGACTGATTTGAGCTTTGGGGATTCGTCTTTTTCTGCTTTTGGTTTTTTTCTTTTTAATGATGGGAGGTGTGAGGAGAAGAGCATCACCTCATTGTAATCTTTTTTTAGAAAAGTATATTTTGGTAATTTTAAGTCTGTTATTTCATTAAAAAAAAGAAACCATTAAACAAGTTCTTTGGCTGTTTCTGAGTGTCTCCCATATGTTGTGCAAAGTGTCATGAGACATAGAGGTGGATGGGGCTGTGGTTCTTACCCCTCCTCCTGAAGTGTAATATAAACTGTGATCATTAATTGAAAAGGAATACTTAAGGCATTTTATTTAAATAAAACTTTGTTTGACTTCTTAAAGGTGTTGAAATCTGCATTGCCACACCTGGCCGTCTGATCGATTTCCTGGAGGTAGGAAAAACCAACCTGCGTCGTTGCACCTACCTAGTGCTGGATGAGGCTGATCGTATGTTGGACATGGGATTTGAACCCCAAATCCGCAAAATTCTTGACCAGATTAGAGTAAGTACAGTACAGTTTTTGAAAGTTCAATTAAAATTAAATAAACGTTTTTGCTGCCCACTTTTGTTTTTAATATTCTTATTACATGTATATTTGTACTTGTTTGTTTATTTATATAATGGCTATGTAGTAGTCTATGTAAGATGTTTTATGTTTGCCATGAATATAGCCATTGTTTTTGGCATGGCTTTAAATCATAAATAAATAATAATACTTCTTGCTGCCCTCTGTCTGTCTGTCTATACATACTACCTTTAACATTTTTGGGATCAGTAAGACTTGTAATTTTTTTTTCTTATGTTCATTACATCTGCATTTATTTGATCAAAAAAACCAGTAATCTTGTAGAATGTAATTACAATATTAAATATTGGTTTCTATTTAAGTGAGTTGAGTGAAGTGACTTTTGGCCAGGCATGGTGCCCCATTCTTGGAATAAGTGCCCTGCATTTAACCCATCCAAAGTGCACACACACACACACACACACAGCAGTGAACACATACACACTGTGTGCACACACACCCGGCGCAGTGGGCAGCCAATGCTACAGCACCCAGGGAGCAGTTGGGGGTTCGGTGCATTGCTCAAATGTCTCAACACAGTTGTGGTATTGAAGAGAGCGCTGTTATTCACTCCACCTACAACCCCTGCCAGACCTGGGACTCGAACGCATTACCTTGGGGTTACAGGTCCAACTCCTTATCCGTTATCGACTGCCTCTTCTATTCAAATATATACCTCAAAATATAATTTATTTCTGAATTTCCATTAACAGTCTAAAGTGCTACACAATCCTTCAGAAATGATTCTATTATGCTAATTTATTATTAGAATGATCAATGTTGGCAACAGTTTTGCGTTTTTATTAAATTTTCTTTTTTTTCTTTTGGAAACTGCAATACTTTTCTTAGGATTCTTTCAAGAATAAGAATTCATTTTGAATTTATTTAAAATATTACAGCATTTGTTTAAAATAAAAATCTTTATATTTTTATATATTTTTGCTATCACTTCTTGACACAACCATGATGAATAAAATTTTTAATTTCTTAGAAGAATTCATTTTTTTTAAAAAGAATAGAAATTTACTGACCCCAAATTTTTGAATGGTAGTGTACATTGTTAGAAAAGATTATGGTTAGGGTTAGAATTGCTATTCTTTTTAACTTTTAATTAAGTATCACAGGTTCCAAAAAAAATATTAAGCAGCACAACAGTTTCCAGAACTGATAATAAATCACCATATTAGATTGATTTCTAAAGAGATCTGTGAAGACTGATAAATTAGATTTTAATGTATATTAAAATAAAATAAAACAATTACATCTTAATAATATTAATAATTTCCTGTATTTTTGATCAAATAAATGCTGCCTTGATGAGCATAAGAAACTCCTTTTAAAAAAATTCTGATCCCAAACATTTGATCAGTACTTTATATAAACAGTGTACACACACACACATTATGTAAACATGCATTTTGCATTTGGTTTTCTATTCCGGTTTCCTTCAGCCTGACAGACAGACTCTCATGTGGAGTGCTACCTGGCCTAAAGAAGTTCGTCAGCTGGCTGAAGATTTTCTCCATGACTATGTCCAAATCAATATAGGAGCTCTAGAATTGAGCGCAAACCACAACATCCTGCAGATAGTGGATGTCTGTATGGAGAATGAAAAAGACAACAAGTGAGCTAATTTACCAGTCATGTATCTAATAAAGTATTGGATATGAAATCTTGAGCTTTTATTAATTTATTTGTCAATCGTAATTTGTATTGGTTTCCTGCTTATCTGTAAAAAATGTTTTTGGTCTTTAAGGCTGATTCAGCTAATGGAGGAAATCATGGCTGAAAAGGAGAACAAAACCATCATCTTTGTTGAGACAAAGAAACGTTGTGATGAACTTACTCAGAGAATGCGAAGAGATGGGTGAGACGGATCTTTACAAAAAAAAAAAAAAAAGGTTTCTATAAAAATGTAATAAAATGCTGATGTATATTCTGTTTTTATCCAGGTGGCCTGCAATGTGTATTCATGGTGACAAAAGCCAGCCAGAGAGGGACTGGGTACTGTCAGGTAAAGCTAAGCTTCATATGATATTAAAGAAGGCTGTCACAATTTGGCCTGCCCGTTCCCATTTTGTTGCACTGTGTATTTTCAGAGTTTCGCAGTGGAAAAGCTCCAATTTTGATTGCTACTGACGTTGCTTCTCGGGGTCTGGGTATGTTTTAATACTTAATACTTAATCAGAACCATTTCTTTTGAGTCCAGAATGTGTTTTAATATTCACTAAATAATTTAGACAATGTATAGAGAACACACTGACAATTATAGCATTGATACATAGTCACATATTTTAATTTTAACATTTTAGTTGACGACATCTAAATTTTATGTGCCAACAGAGAAACTTACTGGTTAGTTTACCCCAAAATTTTGTCATTAATTACTCACCCTCATGTTGTTCCTAACCCATAAGAACTTCGTTCATCTTCGCAACACAAAGATATTTTCGAGAGGGCCATCTGACCCTTCATAGACAGCAATACAACTGAAGTGATCTCAGATCTTGAAACGTAGTAACGACATCGGTAAAACAGTCCATGTAACATCAGTGGCTCAACTTAAGCTTTGTGATGCTACGAGAATATGTTTTTGCGCAAAAATAACATAATTTACTCTTCCCCCGTGACTTATATCTCCACCATGCTCAACGCACCGTATACGCAAGCTTTAATGTATTTGACGGAATCAGCGTTGTTTACATCTGGGTGAAAGCACGTGAATGTGCGTAATCTGCAGCTGTTTCCATCTAGAAGAATGCGTATTAAGCAGTAATTTTCTCTAAAATAGTAAAAGACGTAAGTCATAGGATATGATTGGTTTAGTATATGATGTTATTTTTGTTTTCTTCATAAAAAAAAAAAAAAAAAAAAAAGTATTCTCCTATCATCGCAAAACTTAAGTTGAGCTTAATGATGTGACAGACTTTTTTACCAAGTTTCTGGACCTGGGATAATTTCTGTTGTATTGCTGTCTATGGAGATACAAATTGCTCTCTGAAATCATCAAAAATATTTTAGTTTTATAACTAAAATAATTTGTACACTGGCCATTGTCAACACATGTCTGCGCAAATGCAGGCAGTATGCACAGACCTCAGTGGGCGGTTTTGAGGGCAAAAATTGTTATAGAGACTTACCACTATATGGTGCAAAGTACAGACAAGTGAAGTATACTTGGGCTTGAGAATTGTCAGACTTTAGTTGGTCTGTTTGTTAAATTTTTTTTATATATTATAAAATATGTACAAGGTGCTTAAATTTAAAACGATCACCTGAATTTTAATTCCCATTGTTTTGCATTCTTTTGGTATGGACTTTCTAATGCTTTCTTTCACTTACAGTTGGATAAACCTTCACATACAGTACATTTTGTGATCATTTGGTTGGATATTTTTACTTTCATCTACTTTTCTTTTCCCCCCCTTTCTCTTCACTTCATTCCAACCATTTACTCTCTTGGCTTTTCTTTCATGCCTTTTGTTTTTTGTTTTGAGCAATATACATATTTATTTATGAATTGTCGGGTTAACTTTTAATTAGAAAAAATTACTCTGGGCTGAAGGTGACTGACTGGAGGACTGCTTTGTCAGTTTCCACATCCACAAGCTGTTCCAAAGATGTTAAAGGTGTGCTGTCTGTTTCTTGTTACTGATGTAAAAACCCTCACACACGTGGGGCTCACCGGCTCGCTGTTGACCCTAGCACGGATCTGGGGGAGCTGCTATCCTTCCCTCCTCTTCCCTGGGTCCTAATGCCAGTCTCCTTCCTGAACAAATGTCTACATATGTCCAGATATTAGCAAGATGTTAATCAGTAGTTATGGTCATAATACAGTTGGTCAGAATTTTTATTGTTTTGTTTTTTTTTCCCTTCAGAAATATTTTGTTTAATTTGTGCACTTGTGCACTTTTTTTTTTTTTTTTTTTTTTGAGATCATTGTTAACCCAGATATTAGATATTGCTGTTTTGTTTTGTTTGGGTTATGCCAGAGGGTCTTACACTATTATTGTTCTTTTTCCCCTTCAGGATTTTTGACTTCCTAACTGGCAGCCCAGGCATGCTGTGCTAATTTGACACAGTGGCCTCCCTCTACCATGTAACCAGAGCTCTGTCAGACACTTATACTGGTCTTGATATGGATAGACTCCCTCAGCTGCTCCCCTATTTACCTGTAGTCTTAAGGGCTAGTGGCATTAACAAGCTTACTTTTTTTTTTTTTTTATCTCAAACTCTGGATTGGCCGTTAAAAAAGTCTCAGAGGATACTATGATCAACAGAGCTCTGTTAGATTCCAGAAAATCTGCCCCTAAGATAGATCTGGGGCCGAATGGCCACGGAGTGATTGAGAGAGAGGGAGAGAGAAAGTTAAGAGTGCTGGATACAGTCCGGTCCGGTTTGTGGAGGCCCTGCAACCCAGCGAGAGAGAGAGAACTGGGGCAGAGCCGGTTCTGCTCCCGCCTGGCGTTGCTGGGACAGGGCCGAGGGTGAAGGGGGGGCAGCTCAGCGCGTGAGCCCACATTAACCTCTTCCTCTTGGGCCGCTCCACGGGACCCAGGACTGATCCCAGCCAAGAGTAACCTATCCTAGGGTAAGTACCTGATCATGCCCTAGTTACTGCCCTGTTCATGAGAACTGTTTCCATAGTGTGGAAAATGTCCTTTAAGTATGTTTAAACGTGTATGGTAAGTGTCATGGTATATTAGGCCATTATTATACTGTATATGACTATATTTAGGACATTGCATTTTTTTAGATATTTAAAATAATATTATCTATCACTTACTGAAAGGAGACTGTTTTCTTTTAGGGTCAATAGCAGTGTTGTTAGAGCCCCTTTTGAACTGTAATGAGAAACAGACTTTTAAGATGTTTTGTCAAGAAAAAAGAAAAGTCACCTTTGTCTAACAAACTCCTGACATTTCTCATCTTTATTACTAGCTCGGGTATTCCTTGACACAATTAGTTTAGAAAAAAACTGTATTGGATTGTTAATGTATTGATAGTTAATATAATATTTGAGTTTAAATAAGCTGTTTATCAAGCGAATAGGTAAGTAGCAAGTCCAAGTTCTTAACTTTTGTCATTTATGTTACTCAATAGTGTCTGTCTGCTTAAGACAGAGTCTCATTAGCCGACTGAAAACAGATTTTGGTCTCTTCTGTTGCATTTAAACGATGTAAACAGTGTTTTCAATGCTAAATAGCAGGATTCAACAGCTGAGGCTGTTGAGGATAAAGTTTGGATCAGATCCTAGCAGGACTGTGGCTTGTCAGTTCATCAGAAACTCACTGCTATATCCACAAGCATCTCCAACCACAGACTGAATGATAATTTTAAACAAGATTAAAATTGTATTCTATTCATTAAGTCGCAGGAAAGACTTAAGTAGCACCTCTTTGATGCTGAATTTTGACTGTCAGTCAACATATTTAAGTTAAAACATGTGCACGTGAGCTGTGGATTTTTTAGTTCAGATTTCATTTTGATGAACCAGGATCTTTTAATCTATGTTTTTAAATACTATTTGTAGTGTACCTGTTATCTAGAATTCACAATAAGACATTTGATAAGAAAACAAAGACTGGGCTTTCAGATTTTGTCAATTTTATAATGAAATTTAGAAAATAAATGTTGCTATCTCAGTTCAAGTAGCAGCACAGTGTAGGTGAACCAGCCAGCTCTTCCTGTTTACTACTGGTTATAGCATCAGAAGTTGTATTAAAGAAACAGTATAACTTACTGAAACACATCATGTCTTATGATTTGCTCATTCGTTGTTTCAAAAATCTGTAAAAAATATCTTTTTTTTTTTTTTTTACCTCAAATTCAGGATTGGCCTTCACATTGTAACTAACCTTTAACTCAGGAAAAAAATCATTCAATATCCATAGCTCATCTGGAAAAAAACAACTGCAATTTGAGTGTTTATATACAGTATAATAAAGTGAAGCTAGCTTATTAAAAACCTTTGGTGCATCACTATTTATTATACAACAAAGAACTGCATATTTCTTACTGCTGATGAGACAGTATACAAAAATACTTTTTCAGACGTTTTAAAGTGTATGCATGCCATTGGATAACTAAAAGACAATTCGGAGCTCCCAAAGAGGTCCCAAACCCAGATGACTGAATAATACTACTGTTGCTGTCGCAGTGAACTAGGCAATGGTCCGTTCCTTCCATCTACTACCATACTTTCTAATTAGAATTTTTTTCTTCCTCCATAAATTTCTTAATCTTGGTCCCATGAAGATGTGGAGGATGTTAAATTTGTCATCAACTATGACTATCCAAATTCTTCTGAGGATTATGTTCATCGCATTGGACGGACAGCCCGCAGCACCAACAAAGGAACAGCCTATACCTTCTTCACCCCTGGGAACCTTCGGCAGGCTCGTGATTTGGTCCGGGTTCTTGAGGAGGCTAGACAGGCCATCAATCCCAAACTTCTGCAGCTGGTGGACACAGGCCGTGGGGGAGGTGGAGGTGAGCGTTTAAAAATGAGCATGCATATTTCAGTTTGTATTATATATTTTGAGTGAAAAACTATGTTAGTCTGACATGTTTTGGAGGTACATTTTTTTTTTACTTTTCAAAATTTCATATCACAAGCCTAAGCCCTGGACTCTCACTGGTTACTTCTGTAGGTGGAAGGATGCGCTATCGTGGCAACAACTCTGGCTCAAATAACCCCAACCTGATGTATCAGGATGAATGCGAGCGGCGCATGCGCTCTGTAACTGGAAGTAACAAGGGCAGCCGCAGCAACAACATGAACCGTGATGCAAGGTCAGGTGGGAGCAGCCGCGACGATCATATGTCCTCTTCTTACAGAGATCGCAGCAGGGATGGACGAAACAATTACAACTCAGGACCCTCCTACAACAGTGGAGGAGGTGACCAATACCAAAGCTGTGGGGGCGGAGGAGGGGGGCAGTATGGCTCCAGAGGGGGAGGGGGCGGTGCTGGGGGTACAGGAGGGCAAGATCAGGCTGGACCTCCACAAGGTCTGTTTGGAGGGCCTCCACCAACTCCTCCTCAGCCTGGGCCAGGTCCACAGCCACTCATGGCACAGCAGTTCCCTCCTCTACCACAGCCTATGATGGGGTTCATGGGTCCTGGGCCATACCCATTTGCCTCGCCACCACCACCCCTTCCTCTTCCTCCACCTAGAAAGTAGCATCTAGAGGTTTTGATATGTCTTTTCATTTTTTTTTTCTTGTATTAGTAACCTGCCCTGTTTCCAGTTAAAATTTTTGAATATAGCTGTGTAATATGTGGTGTACTCTTATTTTTCTTTGTGTTGTTGTAGAAAAGGATGGGTTTAATCTAGTGTTCCAGAATCTTGAGTGAAGGGCTTCTCGTCCAGTACAATTTTTTTTTTTAGTTCTGTGGTTATCAAATCTGGTCCCTAAGTGAAACCAGTTAGGACCAATCTGTAGATCTCTTGACTTTTTTTGTATTTTGTTTTTTTCCCCCAAATTAAATGGCTCATGTTATGTTCATGTCAGTTTTTATTAATGATTTTTGATGTTTTAGTACTTAACTGATTTCCACCTTTCAGTATCATCAGTCTCAGACTAGCAGAATGGATTTATTAAAATTTTTTTGTAGATAACTTACAGAAACTAACTTCTCACTAGCCACTTAGTATTCTACATCGGAATCAAATTTAACACCACCTCCTCTGATTTGAAGGGACCTGGAAATAATTATCAGTTCTTTTTGTATAATCACTGTTTTACAGATTTTAATAAAAGAGTTACAGTTTTTCTCCATTGGTTTGGCTCATTTCTTGAAACAGAAATTACATTCTCAAAATTCTAAGATCATTTTGCAAAACAGTGTTGCAGTTTAGCACAACACTATAGCTCACTTGCAAAAGCTCATATCTCTCCAAAAACACTCATGCATCAAAACTAAATTCCTTTCCCTGATAAAAAAGTCAGTGCCACAAAAATAGCAAATATCCTTTCAATTGCTTTGGCTCATTTCTTGAAACAGACCGGACATTTTCAACACTCTTGGTGCTTTTGTCAGAATAATGTAGATGGTTCGGCACAACACCATGCTTCTCCTGCATCAGCTCATTCCTTTCCCAAAACAGTTTACTCATGTGTCAAAACTAAATTTCCTTCTTATTTAAACAGTCAGTGCCCCCAAAATGCTTTGTCCCTTTGGCATTGTGTAAGCACTGCAAGTCAAAATGTTTAGATGTTTTGTCACTGTGGACCACTAAAATATCCCTCATGTCCACCTTACAGTCTTAGTCCAGTCCTTCATTGACAATGGTTACTGTACTTTTTTTTGGTCTAGTTTACAGAATACAATTGTGTTTAAAACTGAAAAAATAAATAAATAGGATTTTAGGGTAACCTCCAAGGTTTGACGTCACACATTACATTCATACTGCCAAGGAAAAGGAAACTCCTTTTTTTTATTGTAATGATCAACCACACACAAAGTAACTTCCATATATCAGAGCAAAAAGAAACTGTATACAGCATAATAAACTGTAATATAGACACACAAACAAATTTCTCCCTTCCGATGCAACAACAGAGGAGAAACGGCGTGAATACCCCATCCCCTACAATGATCTCCTGTTATATCTTCACATGGAGCAGGGACCTCTGATCTTGAGCCTGATGCTCATACACTCCACCTCCAAGCGGAGGAAAAACTCAATAGGATTGAGGAAAGGAGAGTAAGGTGGTAGGAACACCATGACCATCCTTGGATGGGTCGTAATACATTGAGAAGTTGTCTTCTGCCACCCATGCAAGGTTGTCGTCCAATCCTAGATATAGAATTCAATGGACACTTTATTTGTACTGTATACCTTGTTTTCCTCACAGAATGAGTTACCAGCACCTGTCAGGTAACTAAACACACTGTTTCCTCCATTACTCAAGTTTTAGTTGCGCCTGACTGTCAATTGCTGTTAAAAATTGTAATGAAATGTTCCAAGGATTCACCTACTGTATGGTATTCATGGAATGGTCTTGACTAATTTTGACAATTGAACAGATTATTGTGCATGTAATGACTTATACAATGAAATGACGCTGACACATTTTGGAGAGAACAACCATTAGACTGAGAAATAAACATCAGTTTAGGTCAACAAGATCTATTCACTTGGGAATTGTGCTAAATGTACGCTATCTGTACTTAATCATTTGCAAAGATGTACTGAGACATTTGAAATTTGATGGAACTAATGAGACATTCAATTCAGTTGGTAACAATAGCCAAGTGGTAATTTCGGTTTCAAGAAGTGAGCCAAACCAATGGAGATAAACTGTAAATCCAGATCGGTGTCATTAATGGCTTTATTACCTCATTCAGTTGCTAAAAAAAAATCTAAACAGGATCAACACACATTTTAAACCCCAGAGAAAAAGAATAACTTTATTTCCCTTAAATACATATTTGCACTACATTCACTTCTCCATATGTTTAGTCTCTGTATTAATTTTTGGCAAATGTACATAATAGCAATACCGATATTATTTACACTTCATGTTGGAAAGAAAATTAATGATCTGGAATGCAACTGACTTCATCACAGACCTTTAACTGTAAGGAGTGACACAAACTCAATTTTTTTTCATTTGGGAACACAGTGATTTCAATTCCTGTCTACAGATGCAGGAGCATCCTGATTCCACTTCCATACATCCGAAGTACAGTTCATTAAATTACCTGTGTTATCATTTTGAGTACAGTATTCTTCAATTATCTCATAAAGGAACGGTAAAGGTGAAAATATTCATTAAACCAATGTATTTGGAGAGCCCAGATTACATGTGGAACCATTAGGGAATCACACAAACGAAAAACAATCTCAACAAACAAAAGAGGGAAAACGTTTGCCAATTAAAAGCAAGCATCAACACCAAATTTCTATTCACATTAGCATGAAAAAAAATCTGATGAGGCACGTACGGTAAATATAAACAAGACATCAGCATGATGTTCAAGAGCAGTACAGTGCACATGGGGCAATTTTAGGACAATCATAAATTACAATGATTGAAAAGCAGGGCTGTATGATTTGTAATATATAATTTGAATTTGAAGTATTTCTTGCCAAGAAATTGATTTTTTAGTTGCCATTAAAACCACATGCAGCCTGACAATACAACCAAACACACACACACACAAAATAAGATCAAGAATTTGTGCAAGTGAAAACCTATTAATTAACAATATGAAAATGAAACAATTAGTGCAGAAACTGAACCTGCTCTATGCCATTACTGCTGACTGAAACTCCAGTATCTCAATTCACACATGGAAATAATGTCATAAATGACCACAAAACTCAAGTCTCTAACTTTCAAACAATTAAAGCGTCATACAAAAAGGGCTTGACATACTAGAAAACAAAACAAAAAGCTGGAGAAAAAAAGAAAAAAGAAAAAAGGAGAGCAACTGGAATTAAAAACGAGTTCATTTAAAGGCCTCCTCCCAGTACTCATTCAGACATTAAGGAGAAGATAGAAGAATGTAGACCAAACGCAGAGCCATTGACAGAGTCTGGATATGAACTGCCATAAGGAAGCAGAGGGGCCACTAGCAGGAAATCAGTCTGTTCTTTAAAGGTTTCCCCAGGACTCTGTTGGAGGGAACTGCTCTACATCTCCGCTCTCATCATGCGATTCTTGTCCTAAATCAAATGTCAGTTTGTATCTCAACCGCACCTTTTCCTTCAAATAGAAAGAAAACTTGTATGAAAGTATGAACTTGACGAAATGCAGTGTAATCATAATCTCTGCACATCAGCAACAAAGACGTGTCTGACATAAGCCTCAGTGTTTCCCATACATTGACCAATTTTGATATTGTGGTGGGCCGCCACAAATTAATCAACACACACTGATTTTCTGTGTTGTACTTTTGAAATGGGATGAAATCTTTTAGAATATAATATTGTTAGAATGCTGTTAGGATGTCAGGGTTAGCACACTATAACCAGAGGTACCACATATGGGGTTATTGGTGCATGCAAAGGGTTAAAAATTCAAGGCACAATTTCAATAGGCGGGGGGGGGGGTTTACATAGTGTACTTTACGTGTAAATAACTTTGTTACAGTAAAATAAATATCAAAGTGATTCACATCTACATAAAATAGAGATTCTAAGCTTTCAAATGGTACCACCTATGGGGTTATTGGTGCATGCAAAGGGTTAAAAGTTCAAGGCACAACTTGAATGTAATTCTGGGGTTAAACATGCTGCTCTGATAATGCACACTGCTGGCAGAGAGCAGTTAAGAGGAAGCTGAGCTTGATCCCTCTGATAATGATCAAACTAACCTGAGGTGTGCCCAACAGCCGGAATAATTAACACTGTGATTACGGACAGAGTTTAGCTTCCAGACAAACAAAACATTAATTGTTAGATCAGTCTGAGGATTTGAGTTTAAATCAAAAGCACCAAGGTGACCTATCTAAAAGTACAACGTCACTACTGTCATATAATGTCAGCTGACACTAATCTCATGTTGTGATCAAGTTTCACGCTGGTCACTGAAGAGTTAAAACTTAAGCTCCTCATGACTCTTCTCTTTTAGAAATGGCCTTTACCTAATCCTGTATTTGTTTATACATATTCCATTAATACATATTTAGATCAACTTTATCTGAAAAACTAAGTGTTTATTGTTTATATTAATTTATAGAGTCACTTTTTTTTTTGTTTAATATTGCAAATCTGTTTTGACACAATCTGTATTGTAAAAAGCGCCCTATAAATAAAGGTGACTTGACTTGACTTGTCTTGACATTTACTGAATAATTAAATGCGTCATTCATTCATTCATTCAATTATTAGTCACCACACCTGGTATAAAAACAGGCAAGTTCTAACATAAGCAGTGGTTACTTTGTCTGCCCAATATAAACTATTCACATTATTGGTCATCATCTGACCAACAGCCCTGAGCATCAGGGCCCAGTGGTCATCCAATCAATATCATAAACATAGTTGTCACAGAATTTCCTCAATTATTTCTTCCCCTACTACTAATCCTTTTAATTACTGCCTTATTCAATGCTAATGTTATTCACGATTAGTTGGTATTATGCTAATCTTCGACCCACATTCGGCAGGAGAGCAGGAGCATCGTATGAAGGCCAGATTGCTGGGAGGCTGGCATGCAGACTGACATCAGTCTCCCAGCTGCACAAAGCAAGCCAGACAGAGGGACTCTTGCACATTAAAAAAACCTTAATAAAAAAAAAAATGGGGGACTGTAGTGTGTACCTTAATGAACGACTGTTGGCCACAGGGATTAGCGATAAATGCTGCTTTCCTCTCATTCCTAGCCCACCCCAGCATCTGCTGACAGTTCTGACATTTTGAGACAGTTTCTAAGTCTTGAGTATCTGAGTGCTGCGTGTTTCAAGTTAAACCAATTTTTTTTATGTGAAACACAGAAAATCAAATTTTGTATACATATTATGAAATGTTCCAATTTCTTAATTGAACTCAGATATTCCATTGCATGAAAATGATAGATCTCCCATCTGTCAATATTCAGTGTAAACACATGGCATATTTTTTGTTTTGTAATGTATACTGTGTAATATTCATATATGCTGTGACATTTGTGACCCTGTCTGTGAAATCCAGGCTGAAGTCTAAAAAACTTATTTAGGTGAGAACAAGCATCAAAGTTTGATTTCAACCATTAATTTCACTATGATTTCAATATTTGACACAGCCTTACTCAGTAAATATTAAAGATTTCAATAGTACATTTTTACAAAATGTTCTTTACATTATGAAGGATGATTTTATGTAGGAAAAGTAAATTTTTCACAGCCACATTCAGATTTTCACTGAAAATTATTAACTTAAAAAAGGCAGCGTCAGTGTTTTACGTTCAACTACTGCTTTTTTATTTACTAATTGTCAGTCAGAACATATACAATATTCATAATATAAAAAAGAATAGTGCACAATATCTCACTTCACTAATGAGTGTGTAACCCTAACCCTGTCCAGAAAACACACATTTTAGCATTCTTTAGCCTATAAGCAAAAAACGATTGTCACTGCAATCCTCAAATAAACATCAAAATAACATAACTTTAAATTATATACAATCCTTATACAATTTAATTTGTATTTGTTATTTCATTTGAATGTAAAAAAAAAAGCCTCAGACAGAAGCCACAGTTTTACAAAAAATGAATGACGGCTTACTGACTAGAATAAAAGCAAAGCAAGCCATCCTAAAATTTTAAACTTTGTCTTGTTCAACAAAGATGATTCCTTTCTAAACAGCTTTAAAATGTTTATATTTCTAAATCATACTAATAATGTTTAAATGCTAGTAATAATACCACCATAAGGAAAAAACACTGATTTTGAAGCATCCCTTTATAACCTAATTGCTGTAACTTCTTTATTAAAAGCACACAAAAAAAACTGTTAACTCACAAGGTGGCTGGCAAAAGGAAGAAAAGTATTTAACTTCCAAAAAAATAAATAATAATAAAACATTCATAGTGAAATGAGAACCAGCAATAGCTTCATTGAAAGCGACACTCAAACAAGAGGCTTTTGTCTTCCAAGAGGGAAAATAGACAAACACAGAGAAAAAATGTCAACAAGTGCAGGGCAAGACCACATCTTGTGCGACAGTGTTCACGAGCGGCATGAGCAAAACTAGTGGAGTAAGTCACGAAATCAACCGAGCAACATCAAAAAAATCATCAGAAATCAACCGAGCAATGGCTGCAAGAAACATCATCTGGAATAACAACTTTATCTCTTTACTTCTTTTTTTTTAATTTTTCATCTGAAGTGGCCATGGATCGTCGACAATATAATTTCAAAATCCTCAAGATTTTGAACAGCAAGAACAGCAAGAATTGGGATTGACCCCTTAAACATGATTAAAGGTGAGCTATAACCTAAAATTAGTATGCATTAAAGTATGCAAACAGAAAACCTGACTTCCTGTCACAGAGTGCAGGGTCCTGACCTCACCTCACACCAGCGACATCCATATCCAACACACATTTTGCTAAATGTAAACACATTTAGAAGACCGGGTGTACAGCAGGATTACAAAAACACAATATGCTAAAATAAATGTAAAAGAAATAAAAGTACAGCAAAAAAAAAGAAGTAGAAGGAAATATATACATATATACACATATGTGGTTTGACACATGACAAAAAGATTATGTAAATAGTAATGTAAATATTGCTAAATAACTTTTTCAAATGATAAAACAGCTACTCCACAAAACCGTTTCTCTAAGACATGCTATGAATCACACTGAAGGAGGAGTTACGTCACTCAAAAAATTGGTGGGAAAAAGCGAAGAAAAAAAAACTCCAAAAAGCACCAAACTTACCATCCACCAGGTCCTGGCTGTCATGTCATAACATAGCTGCCATTTGATGGAGCTGTCTGCCGTTTTCCCAGCCATTCTCCCGTCAGTAGCTTTCATCAGGAGCAGCTCAGGAGTAGATAACACACTAATCAAGCCTTCATCAGACGCCACTCTCTCAGCCCCATGTAGGCCAATCCTTATCACACTGCATTATGGGAGAAAAAAAGTGCACGCACACACACACTCACACACGCAAGCAAGCAGCCCTGTGCGATGACTCCAGCCTCCAGTGCTGCCTATAATGACAGGATCAGGATCTGAATCCCTCACACACACACAGAGAAAGCCCCCCACCTCGGCCAGGACTTTAATTTTTAAAGCTGCACAGAACAGGAGCATGGATGTGTTTTTTTTTTTTTTTTCCATCTTGAACAGTACAACAAGTGGGTAACCAATGAGGTGTCTCTGGGCAAGGACGGTTTATAAAGTATTTTTGCATTTTCATTGGTTCTATATTGTTGATTATGTTTTTTTTATACAACCACCCAATCCCCCCCACACACACACACACATAAATACACACACACACACATCCACATTTTGGCCCCCCTCCCCCATATTCTCATGTTGATGAAGGGAGGGCCAAAGGGGAATTAAATTCCCCAAACAAAGACTGGGGAGTTTCATAGACATGAGAGCCGGGCACGGTTCAGATATCACAGACTTACAGCAAATGAGGGAGGGAGAGAGGGAGCAGAAAAGAGAGATAGAAAGAGAGGCGCAAACACAGACAGGTATTCCAAGTCCATTTACTAACAAACCTGGCGTACTTTACCAGGTTTTGACCATCACTTTTAATACATTGAAGCACAAACTCAGATCAAGAAGAAGCAAAAGGATTTTAAACATCTTCATTCACAGAAAGTTGAAAGAAACAAATTTTCTCAATAGTTGATGCTTAATAAATGATTCTGCAGTGTATTTTGTTAATTTGAGGTGCGTAGCAATGACAATGAATTTAAGAAAAAGTGAGAAAAATGGGTAACTCTATATTTTAGGGTCTCTTAACTAGTTGCTTATTAGCATGCATATTACTAGAATATTAGTAGTAATTAAGCACATATTAATGCCTTATTTTACATGACATTATTCTACATCCTAATCATACCCAATACCTAAACTTACCAAATATCTATATATAAACAGCAAATTAGGAGTTTATTAAGGGAATGTCATAGTTAATAGTGAATACGTGTTCCCTATTCTAAAGTGTTTCTGAACTGAAACATGAGGTTGGTGTTGATAAAACATTTTCATGTGAGGATTCTTTATAAATGGCCCTATAAAGCTCTGAAATGTGCATCAGAAGTGTTAGTCATTCTGTCATGTTCTCAAGTATCACTGAAACATTAGCAAAATTGCTAATGTAAAGAAAGACTGTTTAGCAGAAATATAATTAGCGCTCAAAGTCAATCAACAGAATTTATCCTTAAAAAAGAGAACTATATTGTTTGTTTGTAAAGTGTAAAACAAAAAGAAAGCTCTAAAATAATCTTTATATTATTAGTTTGACATTTGTTTTAGGAATGAGTTGTCAGATGAAACATGGAGGGATGAATCTTGAGATGTAGAAGACAATGGGTTTACTGTTGGAACATACGGATGTAAAAGGATTTAAATGTATTAAAATTTTAATTAGTATACATTACAATTATTTAGTTATGCTTAGTTCACTCTTTGAACTTTTCAGTAGAAATGTAAAATATTCAAATGAACTTGAAAGATGAACTTTCAAATAAAAGATTTTTCTTTATCAAACACATTCACATTTTTAAACCTGATTGTAAAACCCAAAGCGACCTAATTAATTTCCAAATGCTTTCAAATTGTGTTAGCATTGATAATGATAATAGCTGACTATGCTGCTCATCTGCAATCTCTGGACAGGTGAAGATACACACTGCTCCGAAATCTTATAAGCTTCTAGAAAGTTACAAATATTTAAGTTATCGGAACATTCTAGAAGCAAGTGTTTTTGTGGGGTGCAAAGGCATCAGCTAGCACATAATAACTGGCTTGCATTACTGTAATAGCATTAGCACAGCTTTGGCTGTTTAAAGCAACGCAAAGCAAGCTTTGATGACATTATTAACCAATTAACAGGAATCTCTTACATTGAAGGCTGAGAGATGTAAGTGTCATCCAATGGATGCTCTGGAGCGACTGATTTACAGTTCTTATTCTAGTCACACAACAATCTTACGTTGAGCACTGTAAAGCATGCTCACATCCCACTACTTCAGAATTACATTTAATTCACACACACAAACAAATGAAGCTCCAGTCATGCTTTTGACATTTGCAGATTTACGCATCAACCTGACTCTTTGCTATGAGTAGTGGGGTTTAACGCTGAATGCCAGCTTTGTTCCATGTTTGGAACTCTCTTTGTAACCTATCCAGACCTTTTTCCCTCGGCAGCGCATTCCCAACCTCCACCTCCTCACAGAATGTTCCCGCCTGCAGCTGCTTCCCTCCACGTGAATTGTGGGATTGTGTGAGAATGTCCCGCGAGTCAGGGCACAGCGCGTCTGGCATTCAGGGGCCGAGGTGGCATTTCAGAAGCACTACGGTCAGAAGAATACCTAGAGTGTTGTTTATCCTCCCCGCCTTTTTCGTTGTGTCTTTCCATTCATTTCCGAAACCTTTCCCACATTTCCACACAGGGTCCCAAAGAGATTATGCTCTTTTCTTACGCTTTAGGGTCATAACTTAATACATCAAAAAATCCTCATAAAAAAATTCTCTTCTACCTCACCTAAGTACAAGGTGACTGATCCACAAAAAGGATTCTAACTGAAAGCAAACAGACTGAAAGCAGAGAACAACTTCACTGCTATATAATTGTTTTCACTGTCTTCTGAACATGCATTCTTTTAAAACATTTAAAAGACATTCTTTAAACATTTCACTTCAGTTTCTTCGCCTGTGCAGTATTGATTTTGACTCTGCAGCTCGATATATTTTCTAGCCTTGATTGGATTAGGATTACACTTTTAGACTGTAGTTTTAATTGGATTTCTACTTTCTTTCAGTCAAGTATTTGTAAGATTTGTATGAAAAATCAATAGGTAAATCAATAATTTAAAGGGCTGGGAAGTGAAAATTGTTGAATTGATCCATGTGGACAGCTGCTAGAGAACTTACTGTGTACAGAAATCTGTTTGTGCTATCTACTTAACTGTGACATACAATTAAGTGTCAATAAATATAGGTATTTAAATCTATTTTAAATACATATACTAATAAAGGCTACTAATGTGTTAAACATTTTATTTTATATCATTATTATTATCAATTCAGGGTGAAAAAGATATGGCGAATACTTCAAAATGATTCTAAAAATGTGAACAGTAGTCACATTTCATATACAGCAAATACAGCAGTCATGGATGAGAGTCACTGAAGGTTTATTCATAGCTAAGTCTGAGCCATTGTCTGTTACTAATTAATGATAACCAAAGTCCAGAGATGCTCTATAATCCCAGTCTAGCACTGTCCAAGAAACATTAGGATTATATTATCTTCAATCATATATATGCGTGTGTAAAAGGGATATCATCCCAAATATCACTCCTCTAGATACCCTTTATTAGGTTTTATTCCCATAATTCTCTCTTTTGTTTAACCAGATGTCCACTCCTAGAACAATAACAGGTGGCCATTTGTTTAATTAGGCCAGTTTAGTCAGCACGCCAGACACAAGGACAAGCATAAAATTGTAATTGAATATATATATACAATAAGCATGTAACTACAAAAATCAAGAGATATATGTTTTAAAGCAGTGAACAATGATTGTAATTGGTGAAGGCGTACATTGACTTTTCAGGATGAAACAGTAACAAACAGTAATTAATGCAAGAAGAGAAAATTATTGAGTAATCTAAAAAAAAAAAAAAAACATTAATTACAAAACCTATTACCATGATCTATTGGAGAGTCTAATTTGTACACAAATGACCACCTGTTGCTCCAAAGAAGAAATTATGCCTGCTTCAGGACAATGGAATGAAATCATGGTTAATTTACTGATGTTATAACACATAAAACCAAATTTAAGTTGCATTTATGGAATAATATAAACAGTTCTGTTGCCACCCATTTGTGCAGAGTTGTAGTTTAATATTTTCCTGAGATTAAAAAAAAACTTTTTTGGCAGTATTATTTCTGGTAACGTATTTAATCAAGCGTGTGAAGTATTCAAATAAATGTTATTATTTTCTTTATTTTATGATCATCCAAAAAGGAACAGCCATTAGAAAGAATCATCAAAAAAAGTTGTTACAACAGATTTCAATGTAAAGTAGCAATAAAGAAGAACTAAAATAATTACAATTAAACAAAACAAAAGAAAAAAAAGAAAAAGGGAATAATTTTTAGCTTTTATAGTTAAACATAGCATTACCCACAGAAAAAAATTAAATCATAAAATTATCTATCAAATGCATAATAAAAAACATAATGCATAATAAATAATAACGCAATTAATACAAATGCAAACAGCCTTCTACTAAATGAACCTTAACAGAAAGCGATTTAGTTTCAGTGAAGATGGCCATGAACGTGATATCTTCTAGATAAATTTTGGCTGAGAAGAGCGATGCAGCCGAACACTTGCTTAGAGGTCATGACTCAGTCTCTTAGGGAGAGAGCGACATTAAAGAGTCCCAGCCAAGACTTTTTTTTCCCTCTGGGATGAGGTGGTCCTGCCATCACACAGGCAATCTTTTAGGGTAATTCAAGGGAGGTACTATCTGCTGTCACTCAAGTGAAGAATGCTGAACGCCAGGGAGCCAGTCAGTGCTGACAGGGGCCGTCATTCACACCACCACACAGTGCAGGACACACGCCGGGCCAATCAACAGAGGCCCCTACTGGGAATGGACAGCATCAGGGCGGGAGGCATCCAACCGTGTCAGGGAGAGAGAGAGGGTGGGAGCGAGTGGGTGTGGGACCTTCTGGGGCAATGCCAGAGTTCGACAAGAGTTAATGGAAGCCACTAAACAACGAGGATTAGAGGTTTAGATATGGATTAGTTAAAGGCCTTGATGTTGAATCATGGACACAATGACCGAACGTGTAATTCTCCCAATAAATGAAAAGTCCTGGGAAAAAAAAGAATCTAATTCTTACTAAATATAAAAGAAATGATGGCATTTGATTAAAACTGATTAAATTGCACAGAAAATAAAAAACATCCACCTCAGGCAGAAGTTCAGACAAGGTGGGCAGAAGACGGGGGTAGAGCTGGTTCTTACTGGCCCAGACGTCACTTTTCAGCAGGGGACAACACACACACACACACTGCACCGAGTCATTGAATTGTTCTTTATCCGACACACCATCCAAAGCACTCTTTCTAAAAGACGTCTCCTCGCAACCGTCCCCTGTGCCGCAGTATTAGACTTGCCAGCCTAGAGGAAGTACATAAGGACCTCTTTGTTAGGTTACACTGGAGGGACATTGTGTAAAATACAGTGCCTGCCCAAGATAAAAGGCTTGCCTTTCCTCTCATCCGAGCTAAGTTTATCCTCCCTGAAGTCTCTCCTTTCTGCACAGCAGACAAAGGGATGACTTTAGTTTTAGAACCAGCAACCTATCAATACATTCATCATTGTAGGAGAGAAAAATTGTGGGGAATTTGCCAGTAATCACTGAACAAGGGAGTGTCGTAAGCATGTGTACAGAGCTAAACAGAGTACCTAAGACCTAACGGAAAATTGCTTTGCTCTTTGTTTATGGCACGCAATTCTTTTCAAAATGTCCCATTAGACATTACAGGTAAATTCTTTACAGGATTAGACTCTGCAAATTGAGTCTTGGCTATCAGGTGTAGAGCTGTTGGAAGCCAAAGTCAGCCCGTTAATGACTCAGGTAACAGTGGTTTTGGTATAACACTGAGCTGTAAATGGAAAGGACAACTGCAAACAAGAAACTCACTGGAAGTTTACATGTTGAAGATCCCTACAAACAGTTGGCCATATTTATAAAATCACAAGGCTGCTTCTTTAAAGATTATTCTATAACCAATATTTACAATTATGTTTGAATTATAATTTTGAGAATTTAAAAGAGAGAAATATGCATTTGTATTATACAACAATTAGTAGTATTCTTATGATCTGATTGGCAGGGTGGAGTTCCAGATGTGTTGATATTTCGTCCACAGCACTGGGATCTCTCAAACATTAGAAGAAAGTATACTGCCTATTCCCAGCGTATGCAAAATACAGTTTGAGTTTCTTCTTCTTCTTCTTCTTCATAATATTTTTTTTTTTTAATAAAATTTAACACACATAAAATTGCACACATAAAAAAATTGTAAACCCCTCAGTGTTTCACCCCCCAAAATCACAGGGTGATCAAATACTTATTTACCTCACTGTATAAGTGAATCACTGAGGGGTTTACAATTTTCCACTGTGAGAGATAGAATCTAAAAAGAAAAGTCCGGAAATCACATTGTATGATTTTTTAACAATTTATTTGGGCATTACTGTGTCAAATAAGTATTTGATCACTTGAGTCAAAAAAATTTAATATTTGGTACAGAAGCCTTTGTTAACAATTACATAGGTCAAACGGTTCCTGTAGTTCTTCAGCAGGTTTGCACACACTGCAGGAGGGATTTTGGCCCACTCCTCCATACAGTTCTTCTCTAGATCTGTCAGGTTTCGGGGCTGTCGCTGAGCAACATGGAGTTTCAGCTCCCTCCAAAGATTTTCAATTGGATTTAGGTCTGGAGACTGGCTAGGCCACTCCAGAATCTGGAAATGCTTCTTACGGAGCCACTCCTTGGTTTTTCTGGCTGTGTGCTTTGGGTCATTGTCATGTTGGAAGACCCAGCCAGGACCCATCTTTAATGCTCTGACTGAGGGAAGGAGGTTTTTTGCCCAATATGTAACAATACTGTACATGGCCCCGTTCATCCTCTCCTTAATACAGTGCAGTTGCAGAAAAATACCCCCAGAGCATGCTTCCCTGTTTCCAGCCCTATGCTTCACTGTAGGAATGGTATTACTGGGATAATACTCATCATACTTCTTACCCCAAACACGGCGAGTAAAGTTAAGACCAAAAAGTTCTACTTTGGTCTCATCTGACCACAGGACTTTCTCCCATAACTCCTCTGGATCATCTAGATGGTCCCTGGCAACATGGACATCTTTCAAAAAGAAAAGAAAAAAAAACCCGAATTATTCCTCACTTCAATTCCAACATGGTAGGCTACTACTGTGGCGTGGATCTATTTTTGTTGATCTCAGCATTGTTATTCATAATCAAGCAAAACTGTCACACAGCCCTCTGATTCAGTGGAGTTGGTTACAATTAGCCATTAGCTGTTAGCCGCTAGCTGAACTGTGGCTGATAAGGAACTGGTCAGTTCATTAGCATGGTTAATGGGAACCCCCTCATGAAGCTGATAAGGGAAGTAGGCCATTAATTGTCATTCAATTAACAGCCAATGAGATTGCATAAAGGGTGATAAGGGTACAGAAGTGGTCATTAGCAATGATGGAAAGCAGAAAAGAGTTGTCCTTCATATGAGCCTCTTTAATGAGATGACAGCGTTTCTCCGATGTGCTTCTGAGGGTTTTTTTTTCTCTGCCACTTAAAAACCTCTGTCTAGTCTTGAATAATATATATATATATATATATATATATATATAATTCCTTATAGATAAAATGAAGTCCCACTTTCTGTCTCTGAGTAAACATCCTGTTTTACTAGGAAATACCTCAAGTTACACAAGTAAAATGAGTTTTGACTGGCGTTTCATGTCGAGATTAAGAGTGTAAGGCCTCAGAATCCAGAGAATATTGTTAGCTCATTGTGTGTTCCTGAGAGACCAGACACAAAAGCAGACTCTGTGATCATGCTGACACAAATGTGTCTCTGAGAATCACACACACACTCTTGACGGACACAGGACAGACCGGGATGCCAACAGATGCAGATGTGTGTGTGTATGCATTTGTTTGTTATGTACATGCATGTCTGTCCTCCCCACACAGTATGTGTCCTTTGCTATGGTCGGGTCTCCTCATGTCCTGTCATATTCAGAGATTTTCCCTCACGAGAAGAGACAGAAGGGGGCCCAAAAAACAAGCAACAAAACACACAGAAAAAACAGCCAGTGGGGGTTCACGGTCTGCCGTAATCAATACACGAAACTCACATGCTAACACGCAAACACGTACACAAACATGGTGCCCTAAAACAGCGACTTTTGCAGTTAGAGGGGACTCATTACAAAAAAGTCCTTTGCACACATGATCAGAATGTGTTCAACTGATATTAACATCCTATTTTTCTCAATGACTTTTCGCTTGCCAAACCAACATGTTTCATTCACGTGAAACTACTTAAAATAATCATGTTGATTTAAGATATTATTCGCCAGTACTGATTGCCATTACACAAATGTATTGTGTACTGTAAAAGTGATTTGATTGTTTCAAGGGAAACCAACTTGATTTATTATTAATATTAATTTTAAGATTAGTATTAGCAAAAAACTATTTCATTATGTCTCCTGTACCGTACTTACATAAACACTATGCATATTATAGACATACAAATGTGTGAATACAAAATCATAAAACTAAAAATGTGCACTGGCATTGACAACAATAAAGGTAAAAAACAAGAGTTGGCACATAAATTCTTTCAAATATGGAGGAATGAGCACAGCTCCCATTAATTGATTACACAGAAGACTTTAAACACTTTTTTTTCTGTATCAGCAGTATATTCAAACACAAATACAATGTATCCTCAAAGTGGATTAAGTATGGCAAGGCATTTAGAAACGTACTTAACTGTTGTTGATTAAGAACAGCAAAGTCATTGGTTAAAAAAAAAATTAACTGTCACAGTAGACTTAAAAGTGCATATACAAAACAACAGTGCATTCTTAAGAAAACAAAACATATTTAAGTAGCGCAAACATAGCACAAAGTGAGTAAGTTCACTGTCAAGGTTAACCCACACATCTTCATCCAAAAACGAAAAATTCTCACCCTTCATGACGTTCCAAACCCATAAGTTAATCTCCTGAACACAAATGAAGATGTTTTTAAATCTGTGAGCTTTCTGACCCTACATAGAGAGCAATGCAACAGAAACGTATAACAACATGCTAAAATAATCCATGTGACATCAGTGGTTCAACTGTAAACATAGTACTCCGGTTCATTAAAAGCATGCTGTTCGAGAACATAAATCCAAACAGTGGTGTCTCCAATGGTTTCCAATTGCAATTACCTCGATACTAGTCCAAAACTAGCCCAATTTTTTTTTAGGGGTAAATATCGAATTAGAGAGGTTGCTTCAACCCATGAAGTTTAAAAACAACTTATGGCAACAGTGTAAAAATATCCTTTGGGAAAACTGACTTTGGAACATCGAGAAATAATTCATCATTAATTATATAATAATTCATGCGTACAAGCCCTTATGTTTTGCTTGTATGTGCTTTAAAGTTGACGTCTTCTGATGCATCACGCTGACTACCTTTCGCAACCGTCTTAATTTTGAGTATGCCAAATTTTTTAAGCGACTCCCGCGAGTGCAGAATTGAGACAAATGTTAATAGAGTGACATAAAAGTTGCAAGAATTTCTATATGACTTTTCAGACTGTGGGCCCATTGCAAAACATCTGACCTGGATCGGAATTAGTACAAGTCTTTACACTGTTGTCAGAAAAATGTCACATGGATTTTAGCTATATTTGCCTGAACATAGTCAAAGTTTCTGTATGTTTCAAGATGTGTGAAACTAGAGATGTCACACCTGCATTCTTTATGAACTGAGAAACAAATGCGGTCTTGCACAACAATGCATGGTTTGAATGCTAGCGCTTGCCACTTTGCACTGCAGCCAAGCAGAGATCATTTTTGGTTAGCTGCTGTTTTGGGACTGTATATAAATGTATATGTAGAGAGAGACACATATGGTAAATACATGCATAGTTGTGTGTATTAATGATAACATGCGCTCACACACTTCTGCACTACAAAAGCATGTTGTGTCTGACTCCTGTGGTTTGGTGTGTGGCAGTTGAGGGAGTAATTACAGTGTATGTGCTTTGTTTTTGAGATGTTTAATTATGGTGTTTCTGTAAACGACACAGTGACAGTTCAGAGCCCATTCTCAATATGCAAACAGTAAATGGGTAATTTTGGTTGTTTGGTTAATGATACAGCAAAAGTCTGTGACCCTTGAGTGTGTTCTGATGGTTTGATCTTAATGGATCCCCATCATGGTGCTGAGCATCCTGTCTCTCTGGTTCTAACTTCCTCACTTTCTCTCTTACATCGACTATTTATGTCTGATACTTCTCGGTTCACTGACACAGTTTATCTCTGTGGCATTAATGTCTTCTTTGTAAAGAGTGGACAAAAGCAGGGTGTTATTCTCCTCGTTACTAACTCGTAAACTCACTACGCTTCTAATCTGAGGCCTCTAAACATAGACCAATCATCTCAACTTGTTTTCAATGCTTTAGAGTTCCTTTTTTTTTGCTTTCAGTGTTTTTGTTCAATAGCTCATCAACTTCTGAAAGTCATTCCAATGACCAAATTTCAATTCCAATCACTCTTTAAACCATTATACTGTAGTTCTGGTGTGCATGCCCTATTCTCATAAAAAATTGTAAAGTTATTACGTTTTATAACTTTCGTATACAGGATGCATCAGCAAAATCAAAATGTTGCTATATAGTTGGTCCAGTGCAGTCTTATTTTAATAGTTAAATATGTTTTAAATGTTAGAATTATCACATTTGGTCTTTATATTATATTACTTTACACACACACACATATTTATATGGTATTTATTTTTAAATATAATATTATAATTTTAGTTTTAGTTTATATTTTAGTCAATTTTGTTACATGCTTTTTATCATTTTTAATTTCTTTTCATTGTTTTATGTAGCTTAAATAATTATAGTAATGAATTTCATGCCTTTATAATTCAAAAATATATATATTTTGCTGTATCTTTTATGTATTTTTTTTTTAGTTTTAGAGTCCTTTTAGCGCTCTTAGTTACAGTGGGGTTTTCCACTTACAGTACAGTGGAAGTCACACCTTATTTTTGTTGTGGTCAAGCAGAAGTATCAAACGGTTTGTTCTAGTGTTAGGTCATCTTTACCCATTTTCATTTTTCTTTTATCATATGTAAAACCGTTGGCATGTTAGATAGTATTGTCTGGTCGCATTTTGACACCCATTCTGAGAAAACGACTTTCAAAGTGAAAATATTTATTCATAGGCACCGCATAAAACCGCACTGATGGACAAACACCATCGCTTCAACGCCGCAGGGTAGATTGGTCGTATAGCGTTTATTCAGATAGACCTCTTTGTACAGGAATGAAAGGAGATGAGGCTCATTTCTCGGGAAGTCCGTCCAGGAAAAAACGCAGGGAATGGCGCTTATCTCCTGGGCTGCGCTGACTTCTAAACGCAGGTGTGACCCTGACCTTACGCATACCAACTGTGTTCGTGCCTCTTTTCAGAGCATCCGGGACACAAGGATGAACCGGAAAAATCACTCAAAGTCACAAAACACGATCAATTTTTCAAAAATGATAGCATCTTAGTAAAAGCACATCTGTGTAGAGGGCAGGAGTAACATGCAAACGGTGGACATTAGCACTTGGTGTGTGTGTGTGTGTGTGTGTGTGTGTGTGTGTGAGTGTTTGTAATCCTGTGCACTGCGCATGAACCCAGTAGCCTGTGCAGCTAATGAGCTGGCCCGTACATAATGTGATTAAAACAGTGAGATTTGGTGTCATTCTGCTGGTGTGTTCAGGCGTGCTGAGATGAGCTTTATTAATTTAATAAACCGAGATCATTGGTTGGCTGGATGTGCTTTGCGACACCCCTTCTCCCCACCTCACAGCTGTTCTACTGCCCCCATTACAGCTCTCCCCCTCTGTCCTGACTAACACCGCCCTATTCAACCTGAACCCTGGCCGACATGTTCGCACACTCACCTGCTGCCAGTCAGCACAAACTCTCAGTTTCTCTGGTTCTTCTCTGTGCCTGACTGCAGTGTTTTCTCTGGCTTTCTGAGTGCAACATTCAAATGATAAATGGTTACATGGAGTTTAGTGGTCTTCTCTTTGTACAGTAGACAACATTTAGATCCTTTTTCATTCTTCCCAGGCCATTTATAAAAACTTATTTTAACATTGTAATATGCTGATTTTGTGCTCATTATACGTTATAGAATCACTACTCAATATATTTATATACAGTACAGTCCTTCTGTATCATAGAAAAGGCCCAAGTATTTATTCATACCAAAGCCGTGTTTTTAGTGCAGTATTCATTTACTAATGGCCATTATTACGTTATTTAATTTCCCCATGTATTCATAAAACGGATGTTTAACAAGAATACATTAATTTGTGTGTGTGTCTTTGTGAGGCGGGATTTAATTATAAAGCTCAACAAGTATGAAATATAAAATCTCATTGAAAAACAATGAAAACCACAATGTAGACTGTTGTGATCATTTCTGTTTTATAGGTTTCTAAAAGCAAAATTTTCCCACTGTGGCTGATTATACTTTTCTTCCACTGTTCATCACTGTCCATAAATGAACTTTGATAATCTGCATTAGGACCTTAATATGTGTTTGTCAGTCATTCAGTAAGCATGTGATTCATTTATGTCAGGGAATGCATGCCCAGTCATATGTCCAGCTGCATGATTCCTCTCTGTGTGTGTGTGTGTGTGTGTGTACTCTAATGTCTTTGAGTCCATCTTCCTCTCTGTACAGTTCTGTGTTCTCTAATTTTGAGCGCCAGATGACTTTTATTAGTTTTGTGTGACAAAGTCTACAGAGAAAACGCAGATGGCTGAAATTAGCTGTACAAAAAGCCATTAGAGTAGGTAACAGATGTAAATAGGTTAATCTCTTTGTGTTGCTCACTCCCGAGACTAACCTCACAGTCGCACCGAGTCAGAAGAGAGATCTCTCATTTTCCTCCTCCGTTTCTCTTTGATTCCCTCCCTGTTAATTTCCTGTATGTGACCTGCATAGCAGGAAACAACTTAATTGTGTGAAAACACTGGTCTTGTGTATACTAGTTTGACGCAGATTAACGTTTTTCTTCATCATGCTGAGTTTTAAATATTGCCTGTGATAATACAGAGCAAGCAATCAGCTAGTTACAAAAGACGAACGTCAAGCGCCTACTGTATGTTTTTGATGGTGTACAAGACAAGACAAGAAAAATACAATATAGTTATTTATATAAATGTATGACAAATTACAGTGATTTTTAACTAGGAGGACAGGGCCCACCAGGGGGTCTCAGAAAACATCTCAAGGGAGCCTGAAGATGACTTCAAATTATTTAAAATAAAACAAAACAAGCATTAACATAAGCTTTAGATATGTCTTATTTTAATCCACCCTCTGAACAACAGTTTTGTTCCCCCTCTCCTTCTTTTCTTTAAACAAAAAGGATTACTACAGTCTTAGAAAACCTGGATATATATATGAGGAAACCTATCTTTATTTTATTTTATTTTACAGTTAAGCTCTACAATATTTAATCAGGTATAAATTCTGCATACAAAATATTTTAATAATCCTAATAACCTGGAAAAGTCATGGGACCTCCATTTTTAAGTACAGTAGTGTCAAAAAGTGTAAACAATTCTGGTCTATTTTTCTAATTTTAGTGTAGCCCTGAAATCAAAAATGTATTCATTTTTAAAAGTAGAATGACATCTTCGTTTTACACTCAATCAATTTAATTTATGATTATATTTATACACCCCTTACCACAGTATAGCAACCTCTTTAACCTCAAGTGGTCAGTGTGAATGAGGACAACCCATTATTTAGTCCAGCATTCAAGTCATTAGCTTCTTTAATGTTTGACAGCAAAAACTGTTTAGTACTGCATAGGACCCTGTCCTTTCAAGTCTCCTGATCTCTTTGTCTGCGTGGATGAGCCATGATGCTCAGTTTCACACATCCTTTCTGGGCCTTATGTAAGACAACAATCGAATGATCTCTCTTTCTTCAACTCAGTTCCTTCATCTTCCCATCCTTCCAATGCAACAAATAAACAGGCAACAGGCCTACTTTGCATTACGGCCTGACATAGTCCCCATTTTCTATGACTGCATTATATAAGCCCTCTGTCACAGAGGCCAGAGAACAAAGGACCCGACTTATCTCGCCTCAGAGGGGAATTCCAACCCAACAACAATGAGAGTTTCTTCTTTTTCTGTCTCTAATGGAGTCCATCGATACGCACAGCTTCTGAGCTGCTTGACCAGGTTTCCAGTCAGTCTTATTTTGCTAATCATTTGTACCTGATATTTGCTAATGTGCATTAAGTATTGTACCAAACATAACTCATAATGGACATTTGGCGTTTTTTAGGTTGCTAATGATGAAGCCTTGCAGTTAGCACACATGCTAAAGACATGTAGCACTAGCAGTGACAGAAAGTGATGAGGATGTGTGCTAAATGCTATAGACCATGGCCTGACAGTGAAGCTTTCCTTTTTGTTGTTGTTTATGTATTTTGTTTTATTCAGAGAAGCATTTTAATACCAAAGTAATGGTATGCTAATTTAAAAAGCAATGCAATTAGCCTGTTCAAGATACTCCTGTAAAAGTCATTTGGTACTATAAGAAAAAAATCTTTCAGAAAATCTAAAGTATTCAATATGATCAATATAAACCCCTCATCTTTCACTACTTATGCTTGACCAAACCATTTATATCATGTGTAAAATTTAACAACTACCTACTAAGTTTTAATAACCAGCAAATTATGAGTTTGAGGCAAAAGTTGTAGTTAATGGTTTGTTAAGGTTAAAGTCCTTGAACTGCGACCAGTTGCTTCTTCTTGATGTTCAGATGAGCCACACAGATACATTTTTTTGCTGCTTTTATTCACTGTTATTTTGATCCTAGTACATATCTTCTGTCTCCTGAGGTGCCATAATGGAAGACGTTGCTGCTATTTTGCGAGCAAGAAGATAATGTGGGAAAAACAAGTCTCCTAGAGACAGAGTAGTTTGTGTAAGGAAGGTTTGCATTGCTTTGCCGTGTATTGTTGTGGAGGTGTTAGCCGCCAGCTCTCACGCCCCACGCCTGAATAGACCAAGACAGAGGAGGTAAAGAGTGCATTCAGCCCAGGAACTCATTTCGTCCTTTCAGGGGCCACTCTCAGATTAACAGTACAGGCTTCCATCATGAGATGAGGGTGAGAGAAAAAAGCCACATCACTGAAGACTAGCACACAAAAGGGGATTTCAATCAGCGTGGCACTCAGGCTGGCTTTATGGGCTGACAGGAGTAAATAAGACCGCGCTTTAAGCAGGGCCCCTGCGCTGACACTCGCACTTACACGTTTGTAGGAAAGATATACACACGCATACACACACAGATAAACAAACATACACACACTCCTACCTGTAGGCTCAGAACACAGAAAAAATGGTATTATAAACACACATGCGTACAGTTTTTGTGTCTAAAATACACGCCCACGGTTGTACACTACCAGCCGAAAGTTTGGACTCACTCCACTGAATTTGTTTGTCATGATCTTAAAAATCTTCTGTGGTAAAAATGTTTTTAAAAAGGCTAGTAATGAGTTTTGTAGTTAATTTATATTGCATGTATGTATAGACATCTCTGTATAGCTATAAGATTTAAGATTTTTTAGTTGGCGGATGTTCTCCTGAGGGATCTCCTCCCAAACCTGGACTAAAGCATCCACCAACTCCTGAACAGTCTGTGGTGCAATGTGGCATTGGTGGATGGAGCTAGACATGATGTCCCAGATGTGCTCATTGGATTCAGGTCTGGGGAACAGGTGGGCAAATCCATAGCATCAACGCCTTCGTCTTGCAGGAACTGCTTAGACACTCCAGCCACATGAGGTCTAGCATTGGGAGGAACCCAAGGCCAACCGTGCCGGCATATGGTCTCACAAGGGGTCTGAGGATCTCAGCTCGGTACCTAATGAGAGTCAGGCTACCTCTGGCGAGCACATGGAGGGCTGTGCTCGGCAGAGCATGCCAACCCAAGCCATTACTGACCCACTGCTAAACAAATAATTCTGGAAGATGTTGCAGGCAGCAGAACGTTCTCCACGGCGTCTCCAGACTCTGTCACAACTGTCACATGTGCTCAGTGTGAACCTGCTGTCATCTGTGAAGAGCACAGGGCGCCAGTGTACGCCGTGCCCTCGGACTACCCTCATGGAGTCTGATCCTGACCGTTTGAGCAGACACATGAACGTTTGTGGCCTGCTGGAGGTAATTTGCAGGGCTCTGGCAATGCTCTGAGTTGAGGAGGTAGCAGTAGGCCTCCTACGGCCTCCTCCACGTCTCCTGGTATACTGGCCTGTCTCCTGACACAGCAAACCATGCCACAGCTCGCGTTTATGTGCCATCCTGGATGAGCTGCACTACCTGAGCCACTTGTGTGGGTTGTAGACTTCATCTCATGCTACTACTAGACTGAAAGCACCGCCAGCATTCAAAAGTGACCAAAACATCAGCCAGAAAGCACAGGAACTGAGAAGTGGTCTGTGGTCACCACCTGCAGA
>JAUCMU010000104.1:7250971-7261310 GCA_032275025.1 Enteromius treurensis
ATATATAAAATTTATAAATTTAAAAGATTTAATTATAATAATTTATAGATTTAATAATTTTATACTAATAGCTATAATTATTATTATATGTTAATAATAATAATTGCATATTATTATTAACATATACAGGTAATAACTAATAGTTAGTGTTGTATTAATATTATTAGCATTATTGGACATATATATATACAGATGTTTGCATATTAATGTTTACATATAAATTAATGTTGCTTTGTATAAAAAGCAACTTATGAATTTAATGAAAGCTTGGTGTTTTATTGATAGCAATAGTAATATTATGAATTATTAGTATTATTAAAATATGTTATCACTTAGGACAAAGCCACTTGCTTAATGCATACAATGTGAATAATTTTATTTTTATTTATTTTTTTGTATTTAATTAGGAATACTAACGACTAACTGTAATTAATGTTTTTTGCCGTTTTAGAACTAAACAATATATTTAGAGTCCTGTTAAGCCCCTTTGTGAAGTTAATGAGGTTAAACTAATGTTATTTATAAATGAAACGGCATGATCTGTCGTTGGTGCATTGTGAGTGTGTGTGGTCATCTGTCCGGCAGAGCACAGACGGCTCTTTGTGTGTGCTCCGAAGCTGACGGCCTGGAGCGGCACACTTCACAAACGCATGACTGTGGGCCGCTGGCCGCATGGAGACATTTGCTCAGCACAGATTGCATGCTTTTATTGTGATTGTTGCTCTCCTTCTCACTGTTGATTGTTACTGGAGCGGGCGACTGCAGCTGTGTAAAGCTGAGTTTATTGCAGGTAAATTTGCTCTGGGAATCAGCTGTCAGCTTTCTATCAGTGCATGTTTGTTTGATGTTTTCTCCGCGAGCTGGTTGAAAGAGCTCCAGAAGTCCCTGATTTCTGTCTCAGGAATCAAACGCGTACATCTATCAGTCTAAAAATACCCCCAGATGAGGTTTAGAGATGGAAATCTGGCCTGGTTTATGAGAACGTTCAGCCAATTTTTGTTTGTTTGAGCTTGTATTTCCTGTAAATAGCACATAATGGTGTTTGCGTTCTCAGGAGTGTGTGTGAGAAGTGTGTGTTTGGTGTAAACTAGTGCAGTATTTAACATGACTGTTCTTGAAACATACATAGAGTTATGAATTTAAGCTTATTTAATGCAGAACATAAATACAATGTCAACATGTGAATATTTTGTTACATAATGGACAGTAATATTTTATGTTTTATTCCTCAGAGGTTGAAGTGAATTCCTTATCACAGAATATATATATATATATATATATAAACAAATTAATATTTTTTTATATTTTAATATATCATTTGTAAAAACTGAAAAAATTTATATTATATTTATTTTATTTTTAGTTATTTTATTTTTTTTCATTTTCAAAAAGCATGTTTGTTTGTTTGTTTTTGTACATTCAAATAAATCTAAATTAAACTGTATTTTATTTTGACTAGATTAAAAGAATAACAAAACAAAATACAATAACACAGAAAAACCATGATTTAGAATAAACTAAATGATCTATTTTTGCAAATAAACTCTTCATATATATATATATATATATATATATATATATAATTATATTTTATTACATAAATGCAATAAAAAAAAAGAAAATTGTTATTTTATTTAATAAATGACAGTTTGTATGGTAATAATAATAATTTTTTTAAATGTAGACTTGGGCTTATTTTAGTTGTTATTATAATTATACTTTGTTACAGAATATAAATACTATATCAATATTTTAATACGGTCTTGTATTAATAGACGTTTACATGTAAGCTTAAGTTATTTATTGTTAATAAATAACTTTAGATAAAAATCATTTTAAGATACCAATATAAATAAATATTTTCAGTAATATTTGTTCTAATCACGGCATTATTAATAATACATTATTATTAGTGCTGTCAAATGATTAATCGCGATTAATCGCACCCAAAATAAACGTTTTTCTTTACGTAATATATGTGTTTATGCTGCGTTTATTTATTATGTTTGTATTAAAACACACACGAACAGTATATATTTTGAAAGTATTTACATATAAATGCATTTATACATTTATTTTCTTATGTTTGATATTATATCTAAATATATTTAATTTATAAACATAACATATTTTCATTAAATATATACATGCATGTGTTTGTATTTATATATATTAAATATATTATGTAAAGAAAAACTTTTATTTTGGATGCGATTAATCACGATTAATCATTTGACAGCACTAGTCATAATCATTTAGTTAGTGCTGCCCCCCTAATAGTTGACTCACCATTAGTAGACCAGAGGCTTGGGTCAGTGTTGCCGACTTCATCTCTTAAACCGAAAAAAAAAAAAGCACTCGTTCATCAGCAAATTATTCAATTGCTAAAGCAGCCTCCTTACTGTTTTTCCCCTGACACATAATCTTACCTTCTGTCTGTGTGCTGTGCCAAGCTTTATGCATGTGCTTTGTAGACATTTTAAGTCTCATTATCAAATGTTTATTAATGAACCATTTAAATCATTATAAGTCGACTAATGCTTAAAATGAATACTAGTCGACCAGAAAAATCCTTAGTTGAGGGCAGCACTACGTTTAGTAATCCAGTTCTTTTCAATCCAGTTAAGTCAAGCTAATAATTGTTTATTTATACACCATTTATTTTTTGGAAAACCAGAAGTTCTTTAAGTTAAGGCAAGTTAAAAACAAATATTTTGCTTTGGGCTATACATACTTTACCAAATTACAGTTAGTTCAATATTTACCATTCTGAATAGATTATTAGGCCACACAAAGTCATGAAAAAATGTCACTAAAATAGTCAATTATGAATGAAAGCAGGAATTGTAAGTGATTTTTCTCATTGTAAATCAGTTTATCATTTCTCACCTGCATTTAATCATTAGTTCACTAACATCTCCATCCCCTGTGTAAATTCTCAACCCTGTTTTTTGTGTTGATTCATAGCCCATTTTCACCAGTTTATTTTCTTCTCTGCAGATACTGTTGTTAACCTTTAAGGTGCATTTTAACTTGTGTGTTTTATTTAATAGCACCGCTGTGTGGCCATCTTTAAGGACAAGCAGAGTAAACCTACTGGTTTTGCACTGGGCAGCATTGAGGGACGAGTTGCCATTCATTACATAAACCCACCTAACCCGTGAGTCTGTATCTGATGATCTTTTCAATCAACAAATAATTAATGGCTGGTTTAGAAATTGAAAAGTAAATATTGTACACTTATTTGCGGTTTCCATTAAGCCTAGACCTAGACTAAAAGGGCCATTTAAACCAGATAAAAAGAAATCTGCTTTCTTCCTCATGGTATTGAATACTCTCCGACTATAGTGTCGTCCAGATTTTAATTGTCTGATTTCCTAGAAGACTAGGGCTACTTCAGCACTAAATTGGGGCTTAAATTCTCTATTAATCACTTTTATCTTTTTGTTTAAAAAAACTTTTTTTTTGTTTGTTTGCCTGCCTGTGTTACACCTCTGAATGTTCTCCTATAATGCCTGAAGAGTTTGGAGAACACCTGACAAGATCAGATACCATTTTGTCTATACAGAATCTCTCCAGACCCTTCAGATTCCCAGCTTCGTCTTAATATTCTTACCTCTTCATATTTCTAGGGTCCAGGTCAGGGAACTGTGATGGCAGAACCTTAGTTTTGAGTTCAGCAACTCCTTTTTTTAATGTTGATTTTGATGGTTCTTTTGGATCACTGTTGGAAGATCCCGCCATGACCTATTATAAGGCTTTCTGACACCAAGACTGTGATCATTGGAGAGTCTTTTTGGTTAAACTCAAACTACTCTCCTCATGTTGCATTAAGACAATATTGTCAATAATACCGTAAGCAGATTTGTCCTAATGGTGCAAACGTTCAATGCTTTAGTTTTAATGTTCTTTTGTGTGCTTTTCTTGAGTTAATATTATGTAAAACTCAGTACATTATGTAAGACAAAGATATTTTTACAAATCATATTTATATTCCTGGAAAACAGGAAGCCATGGTTGGATAATTTATGTTCCTAACCACCCTGGTGTTTTAAAAATTTAAACATGAATGAGAATATAGATCTTTAGAGATTTTAATCATACTAGTTTCTAGGACTACAAATAATTGTGGCCAGTGTGTGTTAGGTAAAAAAAAAAAAACTAATTTTCAACAAAATAAAATTATTATGATCATTTTGTTTTCTCTTTTAAATAAAAAGATCAGAAGAGTAAACTGTACAGATTTATTTTTAAAATCCTCTTTGGTCATATTTTTAGGGTTCCAATATAATTCTGACCATGACTCTAAAACAGCTTCGTTATGTATAAATAACAACAACAACAACAACAACAATAATGAATAATAATGGTACAATTGATTGGAAAAATTTATGCAAGAATTCATTACAATTCCTAGGCATTCCTTTTTAAAAATTATTTGACACCTGATGTTTGCCTGCAGTTTACTTTGCTTTAAAATTTTTTTTTTTTTTTTTTTTTTCTTATTCAGTGAATTTTTTTGTTTGTTCAATTTTGTTGTTGCTTATTGCTTACTTCTATTCTGCTGCTTGGATTTACTTCTCAGTTCCATACAATTTTAAGCTTTTCTTGGTTCATTCCATGTTTTAAATGCAACCTCTGTCCTGCTTATTCAGATTAGCATTGTTGGTTTTAAATGAACCAAGTTTAGTCCAGGAGTTAGTACTTTAATATTTGTTTCAGAAAGCCATTTTTTTTTTTTAAAGAAAGATTAACTATTCTAGATTTGGCCTACTCCTGGTTTGATTTAAACCCTGCCCAGTTTAATCATCTTAAATTAAGAAAAACTTTTCCACAACAATTGGTTGAGTTAGATAACAACTAAAATAGCATGTTAAAACATTCACATTCAGAGAAGGGAGTCTTCATGGTTTACTCTAAAGCAGTTCTGTGTAAAGTATCCCTGTACAGATCTACTTAGTTATTTCAGCAGAAATTAATAATGTAGGCTTAACAAAACCTAAATGCTACAAAATGTTTATAAACAACATAAAATCAAGCTGACAAAAATCAACTCATCTAACAAGTTAATTGAACAACCAAAATGTTTTTGGAATGTAATATTTAACATGTATCTTTCCATCGTATTAATATTCTCCTTTTAACCCAGAGCCAAGGACAATTTCACCTTTAAGTGCCACAGGTCCAATGGAACCAATACTGCCACACCCCAAGATATTTATGCTGTAAGTATTTATGCTATAAGTAATTAAAGTCTGAGGTTATGAGAGACAGTATTCGGTAATAAATAGTACTTGCAAAATAAACAAACTCTGCGCTTGCTGTTTGTTTCTCTGTTGTAGGTGAACGCTATTTCCTTTCACCCGGTCCATGGCACTCTGGCGACAGTAGGCTCTGATGGGCGCTTCAGTTTCTGGGATAAAGATGCCCGAACCAAGCTGAAGACCTCTGAACAGTTAGATCAACCAATAACTGCATGTTGCTTCAATAACAATGGGAACATATTTGCCTATGCTTCCAGCTATGACTGGTCTAAGGTACACTCTCAATACTTGAGTAACATTTAATGAATTGTCATTGTTTGTTAACTTCACAATTTTTGACTGTCCGAAAAATTCACTTCCTGATCATTTCTAAGTTCCAGTGATCTTTTTAGATTAGATTTTAGGTTTTTGTGTTGACATACAAAAAAAGTTAGGGTAGATTACATATTATTGTCAGTTATGATACTTGATATATTAAGTTTCACTTAAGCTCCTATGGTAAATTTTGTATAGAAGTATATTTAAAATATGAAGAGAAAATATTAATTTTTTTAATACTTGTGCTTTTTAACATGCATTTATACGTGCATGAATTGCTTTTAGGAACGGAATAACTACATTCAAAACACACTAGTCTATGGGTTGCCTAAATGACTACTTGCATAAGATGTGTTCTTGTGTTCAAATATGACCAAACAGTGCAGCAAAATTAAACAGAATCCAGGGGTCTTGAACCATGTTGTTTCTTGTATGTACTCTCATTGGTTGTCAGTGTTTTTAATTCAGCTAGAAAAATCCTTCTGAAAGCGAATCAGTGATATTGTTGTGGTCATTAAAATCGGGGTGTCCTGTCTTTTATAACTTGGTATTATTTTGATTAATTAAAATTGACAGAAGTTGTTTAATGTTTTCATCCTTACTGTAACTGTTTCTCTTTATAGATCTGACAATCAGTTTAATCTCTGCTTACTTTTATTACTTCCGTTTGTGTCACAGGGACATGAATATTACAATCCCCAGAAAAAGAATTACATCTTCTTGAGGAATGCAGCTGAGGAACTGAAGCCTCGGAACAAGAAATGGTGAGAGCAGGATATCCATTACCATGGAGAAGGTGTCTTTCAACGGGCAGGTGCAGGTGTTCTGCCTGACTTGCGCTGATTTTTGTGCAGTTGGAATGCTTTCTGAGTCCTCCTTTGGTATCTCATGATGGATTAATACGTTGTTCTTAGCTCACAGGGATGAAGCATATATTTTCTAAAATGCAATATAGAAATGTTCTACTTCAGTTAGATTTTTAAAGTGGCCCTATTATGCCTTTTCAAACATGATCGTTCAAGCAGGGTGTCATGTTGCTGTATGTGAACATAAACTATCTGCAAAGTTGTGATGCAGACAGTGCACGATAAATGAAGTTTTTGTCTAATCAAAAAAAAAAGGCGGCTCACATTCGCCTAAACGAGTCGTCAGCAATTGAATCTTTTTCTGTTACAGCCACACGTCACAAAGTAACATATTTGCATAATGTCCGTCACGTCCCGCCCACAAACAGTACAATTTCCACATGGACTACATCATGTCAGGAAGATGCTGTATCCTTTGCTGTCATTCAGTTATGGCAATGGGCGTTTCGTTTTTTGACGCTGTAGCGCTAGACCAATCTTAAAGGACTGCGCCATCTGACCAATCACAGCATTGAGGGCTCACAGAATAGAGGGGTTTAGACAGACTGATTCTTCGAACTGCTTCACACGAGTCGTTTACGAATGATTTAGAAATGGGGTCAAATTAAATCTATTTTTGGATATATTTTTTTTCTCTATTTTTTGTAAATCTCTTTTAAGAGACTTATAAAGCAATATTAGCAACATTTAAAAAGGCATAATATGAGCACTTTAAGTGTTCAGAATTGAAGTGGATTATGTATTGATTGATTCTGATGATGGTGTTTTTTTTTTAGTTGGAAAGCAGTTATATAAACAATAGCCATGTTATGAAAAGTCAGCGTAACTATTTGCGAGTAGTTAATATTGTGTTTTGCAGTGCTTTAGTAATCTTCATCAGTTTAGCTGTGATTGTTTTTGTTCTGTTTCATAATTTAGTCTGTTTTGCTTGTTCTAGAGGTCCTCAGCAAACTTCCAGTTAACTTAATTAACTTAATAGTTAATTTAATAAGTTAACTTAAACGATTTAAAATGAGTTATAGTGAAAAAGAAAATGCTAGAAATATAAAATATATAGCATATGCATTCACATTTCTCTTACTTTTTTTTTTTTTTTTACACTGTGCCCTCAATTTTTGTTTTACTAAAGAATACACACTTCTTGAAACTGATGTATAATCATTGTGTGCGCACAATAGGCTTTTAAACTACACACAACATTTCCCATTCAAATATCGTGATTAAAAATAACTTGCCACTTGTGCACTGATGGCACACACTCTTCGTGTGTATCGACTCTTAATGATATGTAAGCTAACAGGTGACTCCATGCGTAATGAACCGAAGAGAATGATTCAGTACTCCACTTTTAATTTTGAGAGTCTACATTTTAATTTAAAGTAAATATTTGAAAGGACAGTTTAATATACGCAACAAACGGTAAACATTTTTAATAGATAAACTACTTTTCTACAGGCATTCTACATTTGTATTCTACAAATTACCCTATAATTTACTGACCCCCAAGCCATCCTAGGTGTATATGACTTTCTTCTTTCAGACGAACACAGTTGGAGTTTTAAAAAAATTATCCTGGCTCTTCCAAGCTTTATAATGATGGTGGATTGTGGCCATTATTTTGAACCTACATAAATCACATATGGCTGTCATAAAACTAATCTATATGCCTCAGGGGGATTCACAAATGTATTCTAAAGCAGATCGATGGGTTTTTGTAACACACATATTTCTGTTTTTTTTTTCTTCTTACTCAAATCACTTTTGCCGACAGCCAAATGCTATGTGATGTGATTATGTGATGGAGCATTAGAATAATGGCCACTATCCACCAGCATTACCAAGCTTGGAAGTGCCAGGATAGTTATTTTTTAAACTCTTGACTGTCTTCACCTGAAAAAAGAAAGTCATGTACACCTACGGTGGCTTGGGGGTGAGTAAATTATGGGGTAATTTTCTTTTTTTGAACTATTTCTATAAATTTGTTCTAAATTGAAAAGAAAAGATATTCTTCAAATCAGTCTCTGTTGCTCTTCTGTATCCAAACAGATTATTGGTCTTGAAAAACATCATCTGATCTGGATTGGTCTATGACACTGCATAGCCCCACAGATGTTCTATTTTTCACTAGCTTATGCAGCGCTGCGCACACTGCAGTGCAGTTATATAAGCGTAAATACTGCTGAATTTTCGATAAAGGGTGCTAAGGAAACCATATTAATTTTAGAATATCTAATACTTTGAAAGTTTACATTTATACATGATATATTTTGACCAATTTGATTTTAAGATGACAGTCTGTGTCTGCATTTTTTTTTTTCTTCTTCTGATAAATTGATTATTGTGTGCATGGATATTATATGCAGATGAAGATAAATTATAATTTTGATCACTGATCTATTTTTTTAGATAAATCTCTCAATACAAGAGAATGAAGTGTAAAACTTGGAACCATTGGATTTTGGAAAATTCAGGAAATAAAATGTAATAAATGCTTAGAATTATGCTTATTTCTACAATGTGTGCGCTTTCATTCATGGGAAAAACAAAGCCAAAAATAAATCTGATTTGAAAAAGCAGAATGCTGTATTGACTGATGCCTAAATCTCCTTGTCTTTAGATTCGTCAAGCTTCGCGTCACATCTCGGAAGACCTGCGTTTGTGTGTAAATATGGGAGAGAGACCTCAATTTGCCTAACACCACCTGGACCAATGGCATGGCAATTCATAATTTTTATGGACCAATCAGAAGGTGGCCAACTGCTCATAAGCAATATTGATGTGAGCAGTGGCTGTTGATAAGAGTAAGGAGGCCATGCTTCAGTATTTTCTGGTGTAACTGGTGTACCTTGTTTCTTGATTCAAGTTCATCATTTCTTGCAGCTCTTTTTTCGTGACACTGCCTTACAAAGGAAATGCATTTTCACCTTTACATGTCTTTATGCTTGGTGTATAATCAAATTGTGTAACCAATAATAAATCTGTCTCTAGCTTTCTCTGCATTTTGACATTGTGCTTGTCTTAATGTTGTGTGTTTTTGTTTTATGTGTAGGTGTCTATATAATTTATATACACATTGCGTTTAGAAATGATAATCGATAAAGCATTGGGGGAAAAAAAAGGAAAAATGTTGAAAGACTGTTAAGTAGTGCAACTACGTGAGAGAAACATGCTGAGAGAGATAGCTGGTCTAGAAAATGTCCTAAAATTTTAGATAATTTAACCTTTTTATAACATGGCAAAGTTCAGGTTGTAAAATGTCTTTACCAACCTCCAAAAAAAAGACTTGCAGATAGTTTAATTTAGGAAAATGTTTTTAATGTTATACAAGTACTGTAAAATCTTTCAAAACCATTTGAAACGAACGTGCATACAAAGATTACTTTTCTAAGAGCTTTGCAAATGATCTAAAAAGATATTTGTCATCATGCTTGTCATGTGACAGCCGGTTTGTTGTAATGTTTCAATTTTTATTCAAAATATTTCTAATTTGTGTTAAATATATAATGAAATATCTCATATTCTCAAATATGCATCTTTAAACGACTTTATGTACCAAATACGGGTCATAAAAGTTTTAATATGACTTACTTTGTATTTAATGTGAATTTAAGTAATACAGTAGTCACTGAAGTGAATCCTCTTCAAATGTTGACTATACTGTAAAATCAGAATCAGAAGAGCTTTATTACCAAGCAGGGGTGGATCTAGAAAATTATTCATGGGGTGGCAAGGGGGTGGCATAAAAATTATGAGGGGTGGCAACACTGAAGCAAGTACACTTGCATGGTTTTTGTGGATTCAAGGAATGCTATTTTTATTCGGTGTATACACTAGGGTGCACATTTTTACATTGTCCTATTAAAAATGAAATGTGTGATTGACTTGAACCTG
>JAUCMU010000104.1:7264312-7278735 GCA_032275025.1 Enteromius treurensis
GTGCAGCCCTATCCAAAATACTTTCATTTCTTTTTGCGACCTCTTTTTTTAAAAATAAAAATCTTACATAAGAAAACATTTTATAATTACTTGTGCTAGCAGTCTTTCAAAATAACGACATAAACACCACATAAGGTCTTTCTAAATCAGTATGCTATAATAATGTTTATTAATAATTTAATAAACATACATTTTGGTTACATTAAAAATAGTCATATGAATATTTAAAGTATTTTTTTCCTGCAGTAGCCTAAATAAATGTTAAACACTAAAAATGCATTTACAAATAGATGTATAATTATAAACTATGCTTATTAAGCAATAAAGCAGAGATAATAGAAAACAGGGAAAGTTAAGATATAAAGCAGAGCTTACCTAAAAATTAATTTGTAATGATGAAATACATTTACTTTACATTGCAAGAGGTTCCAAACATTACTACTTTTAATCCCAAACACAGTTAACTAATTTATGCGAATGTGATTTAATAAAACAAACATTAGCCAAAGCTGATTGTTTAGCTGTATTTTGCAACTTTTTTGGTGAAAGCTGCAGTTAAAAACTGTTAGTCCTCTTGCAGCCTACCTGCATGCCCCAACTGTAACCACCGTCCATTCTTTTACAGGATAATATTTTTATTTATTTGTTTTACAATCATTTGTTTTTTTTTGTGTAATATTTGCTCAAACATTGTTTGTTAGGCTACAGATCATTGTTTTACATTAATAAAAAAAATTAAGTGTTGTTAATTCTGTTCTCAATTAGTTTTTATTATTATTCTATTTTTTTAAATATTAAAAACACATTCAAAATGTACAAATAAGAGTACAGGATAGATATGTGGTATCGATAAAATATTGATTAAAATATTTTTGTATAAGGCATTTTTGTAAAAGTTGCTAAAATATCTAAATTTAAATTAGGCCTAGTCCTGGCGTAAACTAAGCCCAGTTTGTAAAACCGGACCATGACGTTTTTAATATTTTAAAATTGAAAATGGTTCATTTTTATTATTATATTGTACAATATATGACTTCTGAAAATATATGAAAATAACTCTGGCTGTTGAGTCTTATCAACCACTTTGTTCAGTTCTTGTCTAATAGGTCAGCCTTTTGTCTATATCATTGTGTTATTCTGTGATCTTTGGCTTGATTTAATACATTTTATATATATTTTAAGTAATACTAGTAACTTTCATCTTATACTTATGTCTACCCTTTTCATTATTTTAGCCTCTTCTGGTGTCTCTGAGACGAGGACAAGCCTCTGTGTCATATGCTCAGAGCCTGCTAGGAGCTCCAGAAACACGGCTAACTACTCTAAGCAATGGCTTTAGGATTGCCTCTGAAGAGACCAATCAAGCCACATGCACGGTAAATAACTGTTTTTAGGCTGCTCAAACAAATTTTTATTTTTTTTGCAGATAAATTGATGAATAAATTTATAAGGTCCTCACACATTCTAGCACAAATATAAGTACCTGAAATATAAAAAAAATTTATTTGGTAAAAAATGTCAAATTTTAGTAAATGTTTTGTGCTTGTCATAAAAATAACAGGATTTGAAAAAACCTAAAGAACGGTACTTTCATTTTCACATTTCCAAATGTTTATCCAAAAGGAATTCAACCTGAACTGCTGATGTAATTCTTTATGCTTTTCATTTGTTTTGCCTTGTAGGTTGGTCTTTGGATAGGTTGTGGAAGCAGATATGAGTCTGAGAAGAATAATGGAACTGGATTTTTTCTGGAGCATATGGCGTTTAAAGTATGCAATAATATTGCATGATAATCTTTACTTGGACTCATTCTCTAAATGAACGTTGTTACTAGGGCTGGGTTTCACTGCCGCAAGATCATGCTATGATATGCCTTCAAGAATTATATTAACACCATTTTAGATCAGTTTGAAGAATGTTGGTAAACGAAGCAGTTGACTTTATTAATGTTTTTTTCTATACAAAGGAAGTAAATGGCTACTGGCAATTGCTTCTTTCCCTGCATTCACCAAAATATAATCTTTTTTGACCTTATTATTTTGCTTATTAGGGTGTGTTCCACTTGTTTATGCCCTTCCCTTACTTAATTTTGCTTTATTTCATTGATGAATGAATGTATGTCATTGCTTAGATTGCACAAGTGCATATACTACTGGTGGAGCCTTTGCAGTGGGTTGAATAGAAAAGTTATAAGCCCTTGATCACTTGGAATGTGCTATGGAGTTAATTTATTATTTACATTACCATTTTGTATGTCAATACATATGTTTGGGCTTTATCAGTATCAATACAATAAGCTGTGTATGCCACAGTCATGTTGCATTGTGGTATATAAAGCTGACTGAGGTGTCTATATGAATAGACTTGCTTCCTCTGTCAAAATTGAGGGGTCGAGGGTCTGTCCATATATCCAGAAGATCTGTAAAGTTTCAAAGACTAAAGTCTCAAAACCAAAGAGATATTCTTTAAAAAAGAATAAAGCGGCTTGTTTAAACACGCCCCGTACTTTTATTTAGCCGATCACAGTGCGTTGGATTCCTGGGCAATCAGAGCACACCTCGCTATTTTAGAATGATGAGCTTTGAACAAATTGACCTGTTTCAGGAGGGGGGGCTTAGAGGAAAAGTAAAAATGTACAGTATGTGAAAATGTGTTTTTTTTAGCATCTTAAACTGCATAAACACATTGCATTACTCCAAATACACACAATAATGTTATTTTTTTAGAACCATCACATGACCCCTTTAAGGAATCTTACTATTATGTGTCTAAAAGTAAAGTGGAATGCACCCTGAGTGTTTAACATAGTGGAAAATCTCTGGTCAGCTTTCGATGACATTTGCAATAAATATTGAATTCTAGGACTTCATATGAGCACCTGATCTAAAATGCTTCATGAATATTGGAATTTGTTGTAGTGTAAAAGCAAAATGGTAATGCTGTTACACTAATATTCACTTTTTTTTTTTTTTCATATTCCGAAACGTTTTTGGATCAAGGGCACAAAGAAGCACCCACAGTCCGCTCTTGAACAGGCAGTGGAGTCTATGGGAGCACACTTGAGTGCATATACCTCACGTGAACATACTGCTTACTACATGAAGACCCTTGCCAAGGACTTGCCTAAAGGTTGTACAACAAAAAAATAAGAGTCAGTTTCTCTAACGTGCAGTTTCTATATGCTAATGTGGATAAAGTTAGATGAGATTTAGAAGTCATGTTGGCATAGAGCATAGTAGTCAATTGTTTGTTTTTTTAATTCTTTTTAGCTGTGGAGCTCTTGGCAGAAGTAGTGCAGAGCTCATCTTTGAGTGAGGCTGATATAGAGCAGCAGAGGAGTGTGGTGCTAAGAGAGCTGGAAGAGGTACAAGGTAGCCTGCAGGATGTTTGCCTGGATCTGCTCCATGCTACTGCCTTCCAGGGTACTTCTCTAAGCCATAGTGTTCTTGGTCCCTCTTCCACTGCCAGGTACTCGCATGACCTTGAGATCACAATTTCATATGAATCATATGCTTGCATTGTGGATATGCTGACATTTTTGTTCATCATAGACAAGTGCACATTTCAATAAAAATGTAAATTGCATTGCAAAGTTCGGGGTTAGAAAAACAGAACTTTTAAAAATTGAAACTGGATTGGATTAATTGTCTGTGAAAATCTGTGTAAATGCAAGCATTTCTCTGTGTATTTTCAAGGAAACTAACTCGTAATGATTTGGTGGAATACATCAATAGCCATTATAAAGCTCCTCGCATGGTCCTGGCTACAGCTGGAGGTACTGATATTAAACTGTTGTTGAACTTAAATACAGTAGTGTTTAACTAGAAAACCCACACAAAGCTGAGTTAATTGCTTAAATACTCTCTCTATTCTGCTGCAGGAGTAAACCATGATGAGCTTGTGGCTCTTGCAAAGCAGCATTTCAGTGGTGTTCCTTTTGAATATGAAGGTGATGCTGTACCTGTTCTCTCCCCATGTCGTTTCACTGGGAGTGAGGTAGCTTCATAAATGTCATATATGTATGAGAAGATCTCAGTTTTGTACCACTTATTGACCATGATTAACTTTCTGTTGGTCTGTTATTTGTTTTGCTTTCAGATTCGTATGCGTGATGATGCAATGCCCCTAGCACACGTAGCTATTGCTGTAGAGGGAGCTGGAGCTGCAAGCCCTGATATTGTGCCACTTATGGTTGCCAATTCCATCATTGGTAGCTATGATGTCACATTTGGGGGTGGCAAGGTTAGTTTATAACTTTCTTTTAGTTTAACTTTTTTTTTAAACTTTTAGTTTATAAACCTTTCATTTCCTTTTTCACTTTCTATAAAAGATGCAGAATATAGATTTTTACGGAGGTACATTCACACATTAAATATTAGATATTATATTTGTCTAAATAAAAAAAAAACCCACTAAAAACAACAATTCAAGTTTTACATGTTTAAAGGGGAATTTGGCCATCACAACATTTGTAATGTAAAATAGTTTTTTAAAGGTTTACATTACCTGATCTAAAGGAAATCATTAAAAAACGTTATGTATCCAATACTGGCCAGTGTATATCTAATCTTGACAATACTGGTAAATTTCCATGGTGTCGGTAACCAAAAAAAAAAAAAAACTGCATTTCCTACATTTATTAATGTCTTTCTTTAGGATGTTTTAAAATCCATCTTGTTTTGCATTTTAGACTAGCGAACTGCATCTGAAGGCTACTGCATATGTCAGTTGTTATGATTATGATTATTTCTATTTTTTTCCTACTATTTCTGATATAAACATTACTGCCTTGCATAGACTGTGGTTTATTTTGTAAATTCTGTTTAATTTGTAATTTTTCAGGTAAAATGGTGGTTGCATTACAGTCATGATATAATACAAATTATAATATTATATTATAGTAGTTTTTTTCTTGTTTGTTGTATAGCACTTAAGCAGTCGCCTGGCTCGCCTGGCTGCAGAGCTGGACCTGTGTCACAGTTTCCAGGCTTTCCACTCCTCATACAGTGACACTGGACTTCTGGGTATTTATTTTGTTGCAGAAAAACTTAAAATAGAGGACATGATGCATTGGGCTCAGAATGCCTGGTAAGTTCAGCTATGACATACCTAGAAGATAGGGACTGTCATCCAACATATTGTACTTGTGTTTGAGGCAATGTGCTCTTGATGTTTATGGATTTCAGGATGAATTTGTGCACCACAGTGACTGATAGTGATGTGGCTCGAGCCAAGAATGCTTTGAAGGCTAGCTTAGTGGGACAGCTCAATGGTAATAAACATTCTTACTATTATGCACAGTTCATACATTCTCTCTAAAGAAATGATAACAAAGATAAAGAAATCATAGGTTTTTCACTTGAATAACTGTTAAAGTGCTGTATCCAGTAGTCCAGTCCAGTATATCTACTTTTTTAAATTTAATTTTAATTAAGTTTATTATAAGGTTTAGATCGCTATTGAACCATCCCTACTAGTTATAAAACAAGATTAGTGTCATTAGTATGTTTTAACCAAGTTAGTATCTCAATAGATTTTTGAAGATTATTTAAAAAAAAAACTAATCTGCTCTGTAGGAGTTGATTAATTGCGATCATCTGATGCAAGTAATTATTTTGTAAATATGTAATCACTTTTTAGTACTCGACACAAAGTGTTTAAAACTAAATATTTTTATATCCAGCAGATGATTGTGGTTAAAACAAGCCCAAAACACAGTGCCTCACAGCACAACTTAACTTGACTTTTGCTAAATAATTTTTTTTTTTGTTACATTAAAACCATTTTTTTTTAAATAATTGAATAAATGATTGATAATAAAATTTTGTCTTTGTTGTGCTATAATACTTCAGCTGTAGATATATTACTTCAACTACAAACTATAGTGGCAGCAGAGCTTGTCAGATGTGTTTTTTGCTTTAATGTTAGCTTAATACCTTTCAAAACTGACTGCTTCTATACACACACACACACTTTTAATTTTGTAATGTTTTTCTTCTTTCTGTCCTCAGGAACTACACCTGTTTGTGATGACATTGGCAGGCACATACTAAATTATGGTCGTCGCATCCAATTGGCAGAGTGGGATGCCAGAATCGAGGTAAATTGTCCATTTAGTGAACTTACTGTGGCTAAGTGACCGCACTCTTTATGGGGACATTTAATTTAGTTCTTTTTTTCTTTTATTTAAGAATACCTTTTTGTTTGTTTGCTTCTTACTAGGCTGTGACTCCCAGGATTGTCCGGGATGTCTGCTCTAAATACATCTATGACAAATGCCTAGCAGTGTCTGCAGTTGGTGAGTCAGTTTGTGTTTATTAAATACGCATTGTTTGTGTTTAGAATTTTGTGTTGGGAGTAAATAATTATTAGAATGAATTATTTAGTGGAATTCTGTTATATTAGCATGACACATTATTAAGGAATTTAACTAGTAACCAGTCTAGTGATTTATAAAATTATGATTTTTTCATTTTCATACAGTGCTTGAACTGTAGTGCTCACTTTAGTCTTGGATGATAGTAAAGAAAGTATTTTTACCGTCTGCTCTCATGCTTACTTTTTTTTTTCTTTTTTTCCTAAAGTTATTTTTCATTTATATACCTAATAATATAATATAAATGTTCCTTCTGGATCTGGCTGCAGCTTATTTACAGTGTTGGGAGTAACGCGTTAAAAAAGTAATACATTACATTAATAAATTACTTTTTACTTTTTAGCCGTCATTTATTCAGAGTATTACATCATTCAGAATAGTAAAGGGTCTACATTTATTTGGGTGCACTGACAATGTCTTGAACAGGAGCGCTTGACAAAAATTAACCCGAAACTCAGCGAAAAAAGACGAAAATATAAAAAGTTTTAAAAGACCACTTAACAAAACAAAACGAAACAATAAAATCGAAAACAAAAACTCTTTCATTATAATTTTATTCCATAAAGATGACTTAAGGTGCATCAGAGAAGATGGTGAGTCAGGAAATGTATCTTTTGTGACACAGACTCAGAAAACACTAAATAATTCAAATATCTTCCTACTATTTCCCTCTGACATATTCATGGTAATTAGGCTACTTTTGCTGATGCTGTGACAAGCTTTGGCCTACTGCAGGGGGTGCTCCTGGCGATCGACTGTCCTGCAAAGTTTAGCTCCAACTCTAATCAAACACACCTGAAGCAACTAATTAGGTTTTGTGGATCGCTTGAAAATTAAAGGCATGTGTGTCTGATTAGAGTTGGAGCTAAACTTTGCAGGACAGTCAATTGCCAGGAGCAGGGTTGGGCACCCCTGGCCTACTGCGTGTATCTGAATGCAGAACGGCGCTGACGGCACGCTCCCTGTAGTTATTTTGGTGAAAGTAACTCAAAAGTAATATAGGAGTCATGTAACGCATTACAATTTTGAATCCGTAATATTGTATTGTACGGAATTTCTTTAAAATAACAGTAACAAGGAATATTTAATGAATTACAGTTTAAAAGTAACTTGCACAACACTGCTTATTTACACAGACATTTGGTACAATAATTTATTCATAATCAGACTTTAATGTAAGGAAAATGCTTGACATGCATCCCAATGCTGTGGTATAACTGAATATTTTATAACCTTGTAATTGTTTCTTTCTTTATGCAGGTCCAATAGAGCAGCTGCCAGATTATAACAGAATGAGAAGTGCTATGTACTGGCTCCGATTTTAAATGTTCCTTGGGCTGTAAGCCCTCACTGATGTGATGTGTCTTTGCAACTTTTGTCCTCTCATCATTTGCATACTCTAATCTTCTATGAATTTGATGAGCAGCATATTTGCCCATTTGTTTTCTTTGCCATCTTTCAACTTCAGACAAAGAGATAGATGAGAATTTGGTACATTTACATCTAAAATGACAGACATGGCACAGAGCTATTTATAAATATACGTGATGTTTGTTTGTCTAATTTTGTATATAGCAATAGCTCTCATTCCAACTTCAAATAAAACCCTCACATCAAGTTGTTTTTTTTTTTTACTTGTTTTAAAACCATTCAGTTTTCCCAGTAAATAAAGGTATTAAAGAATGTAATAAAGAATAATAATAATAAAAAAGGATGACAAGGTAAAATGACAGCAGAGCTTCAAATATTTCCTTTTCCAATCATGGATACTTCTTGCCGTTATCATAATAAGTTTTTTATTCATGTTGGTCAGCATTATATGCAATAAATAACTGCAATATTTGTGCAACTGCAGATTACAAATGATCGGAACCCCCCCCCCCTAACCTAAATTGAATAGTAAATGCAAAGTACAAGTCATGCATTTTTAGATCAACAGGGTTTTTAATAAAGTATTTTTAACCGTGGTAAAGTATTCCATTGAATTAGACCACAACACACAACTTATTTCAAAACCAGTGACCTAACTGACTTTTAATGTAGAACCACTAGTAATTTATGAATCTTAAATCATTGCAGTCTTGTAAAATGTGTTCATATTTTGACCTATAATTCTTTCAAATACATACATAAAAAGACAGTTGGTTTACAGTAAAGAAAAGTAAAGAACAAAAAGCCTAAGACTGCAAAAGTTCTTTTACTGAAATAATTCTGCCTCTGCAGCATTATTTCCAGCAAACAACAATGTTAGGGTCATTCTCCAAACGCTCATCCAACTCCTTATAACTCATTCCTGAAAACACAAGCAAAGAACATTGAGACTTTCATTTAAATGAAGGCATATTCTTGTGACAAATTATACAATGCATATACATAATACTTGCCAGTTTTGCAACAGATTTCATCATAACTATGGCAGCCAGTATAAAGTCTAGGTGGACGACTCCTATCATCTCTCACAACCTTGACTGGATACTTCTGTAGGCGCCGAATCAAACCTTTCATCAAGCCAAACTGAATCAACTTCCTAAAGCAACACAAAAAATAAATGTAAACAGTTATTTTATATAGAATATTGATTTTCTTACAGATCAAATTAATATTAAACCAGTAGCTAAATAAGCCAATAGGACACAAAAGCATTCTTCTTAATGTAAAATCTTTACAGTACTGTTCTCCTGTGGTTTAAAAACATATACACTCAAACAAGCCTGCCTTTCAAATGGCATGTTAAGGAAGATAGGATTCAAGTGAGAACAAAAAATTAATGGCCTTGCCTTTCATCCACCCTCTGTAACTGGTGAGAATAGCGGGAACAGAGGTCACGTACAGTTGTACCCGGGGTCAGACCACAGTACAACTGGAAGACATCCCTGAGATTTGTTCTTTGGCCTGGAGATATACAATAACATTTCTTCAGTGTTTTCTCACAGTCATACACATACAGAACATGTTGCAGAAAAAAAATTATTATTTGAAATCAAACATGCTTACCTAGCTTACTGACGTAATGTATACACTCTTCCTGAAGGCACTTCTTATCTATTAAGTTTTGTACTTTAGGTGTTGTGCAGTAAACGTTTGAGTACTGTGGGATATTAAAAAAAATTAAGAAAAAAAAAATCTATTATAAAATTCTGAAGAAACAACAAAAACCTACCTGGAATATGGACACCAGAGTTACCACTTCATAATACCTGTCAAACATAATACAATTGTTCAGTCCATGACTTGTCACAGTCCTCCTGCTATTACATGTACCTTCTGCTTCACTATAATTGTTGTAGTCATCCATTTATGGTTTTAGAGCATTCATTAATACTATTTTCATTTTTCTTTAGTTTTAAAAAGGTGCTAGACCTTGATGCATTCATCATGGTATCTAAACATTTTGTCCACAATTGAGATCGAGGCTATATCTATATAATATCTATAGCATATATAATTCAACCAATCTTATGATGACTTTGAAACTTCTGAGGTGTTTCCAGATAAATGTGCCATTTGCATGAGATGTTTAGCCAACAGTCCCGTGGGCATGATGTCTTGGTTGAGACTATCTAGAATCGAACTAACTGTCATATAATGGAATTTCTGACATTTAACGATTGGTTTTCAAGGCAAAGTTGCATCATTAGACTTTTTTCCCACAAAAGTAGAGATGCAAGGGTTGCTATTTCCAGGGCCCTGGGGTATTAGTTTAGAGTTAACAAAACCAAACCAATCCACTTAGGCTTTGCTGCTACCACCATGCTGATTATCAACTTTCTGTGAACTCAGGCTTTGTTTCTGAGTTCATGGAGGGCATGCACATGAAATGTGATGTCATTAGCAAAGAGCCAATCATATACCTTGAAACATTCACTAATTCCTATAGGGTGACTCTCTTTTGCAAAAGATTACAAGATTGAAAATGATAAACAACTTAAGAGCAAGAGAAACTAGGGGAGTGGCTTTCTTGCATCAGAGATCTGCCTATTTGCTCACAGCTGACTGGTCACATTTCGTTTTGCAAAGTTTTACTCTGAACATAACCTGCAACAGAGAAGTTTAGCCATAGAGCATAGGTCACTATGGCAATAGTCTCAGCCTTAGACATCATGCCCACGGACCATTGGCTAAATGTCTGATGCACATTGCACATGAAATTGTAAACACTTTAGAAGTTTGCAAATCGTCATGGGATTGGTTAAAATATGCAGGATTTCCAGGAGGTGTGTGTGTTGTGTTCTTTAATGTTCAGCCTTGAAACAAAGTTGCTGTGATGCCAAACCCTTTCATGGAAGAAGAAAGCCATCAAATTTTTTAACTGTGACAATAAGCGCTTATAAGAATAGACTAATTGCTGGATTTTCAAAAATATGTGAAATATTTAAAGTTTGTTACACAGAATCATTAAAAAATGTCCAAGAGTTTTACACACGGTTTGTTACTTTAAGGACAATTCCACACCCCTAAATATGATGCAGCACAAAACCAAGTGTGATTGGTTGCTTTATTTGACAGTTGTATTTACCTGGTTAGCCAGCTAAAATGGCTGCATGGTATAGGTCATATATGTGAACACAATGTGACAATAAACAGTTAATCTCTGCATGTATTATATATATATACACATTTTTAAATTGACCCTGTTTAATTAACATTAAATCAAAATGATAATAAATAACTTCACTTAAAACCTGCAAGTTCATCTGACTCTGCTTTTGAGTGCAACTCCCACATCTCAAAATCCAATCAAAAAGCTTTTTTTTCAGTAATCCTTTACACTCGCATACACATTACAAAAAGATAAGATAGGGTGCTAATTCTATTTTATTGTGGCTTTAAAGTCTTTTTGTTTTCTTTTTTTTTTTAGAATAAAAATGGGTGCTAAAGCAAAACCAGCTGAGAACCAGTGAGGTAGACGGTTTAGCTGTATTTAACATATTTCTTTAATTATTAAAACTAATGCATTTGCTCAAAATAAGAAAATTATACTTACAATAAATTCTGAACAGCAATCCGAACCAAATTAAGCTCAACATCGGCCTCAGCTGAGATCTTTTGAATGTGTCGATACCCATCTACAAAGGGTAAGATCTAAAAAAAACAAAAAAAAAACAATTAATTTTCATGAATAAAATACAAATGCAAATGCAAATTATTGCTAATACAAATGATGCCACCCACATTACACTTTTACATTGCACACTGCAAGATTGAGTGGCATGCAACATCAGCAAAAACAATGGTAAAGAAGATGACAATAATAAGCTTTACAAACATAATTGTTGCAAAATCTTATTTACATGGTAATAAGGGCTTCTGTTTGTTTTAATTTGCTTCTAAATTCTTGTACACCCTAAACAATTGGTCAAACTGTTCAGCTCATCTACTTTTATACATACTGTGGTGAAATATGGTGTGTAGTGTCAATATGCGTCACTTGTCAGCCCCAAAAAAAACTAATGGGTGAATTCTTTAAATGTAATTATTTGTGTCAATTCATATTAATTTACTGCAGCAGCGTGATCTTATTGAATGTGAGTACCACTGCAAAAAACAACACTGCGGGCCAAAACACCTGCGACTTCTGCTTCTGATATAAAACTGTTATTTGTTAAGTGGCAAAAAAAACAACAACCCACAAACATAGTGATTATACACCATAACAATGTTAAGCAGGGCTTTATTTCTATTTTTTTAATCTACTAATAAAAAAACACAAATAAAATTATTTTAAGACATGGTGAGAAACATTGTTAGACCTGTTGTGTGGTGAGATCCCATTGTGACTTTATAAAGTGGTCCTTATTCTTGGTAAATACTGGTACATCATACTCCTGAACCACCAGAGGATCTTTCCTTTGTTCAATTAGTTTCAGGTGGATGGTGTTAGAGTCATCTGTCATCAAAGCAGGAAAGAGTGGTTATAAAAATAAAAAAAAAAATCACATCCACTCATGGGGGAAACCGAGAGATAGAAAATACACATATAACCAATAGGCAGGGTGCAGGCTCCTGTAACATTAAGTTCCTCCAGAAGTGTGGACAGGATAGGCAATAGTTTCTGTTTACTCTCCTCATTTGAAATGAATCCACTCTCAAGCTAATCAAAGAAATTTTATTCAAGTTAATAAGTGTCTCTTTTATTCACCATAATATAAATTCTTATTAAGTTAACTTTTACCTCCAGAGTTGTGAGGTAGCCAGACAGTTTTTTGACAATAGGTTCTAAAGCACATGTCTTTGTCCTGGCATCACAGACTAAACCCAAATTGAAGAGTAAGGCATTCCGGCTGTATTTCTTATGCTCAATGCACACTGGACAACCTATTAGTTTCTTCTCCATGGCAGTCCTTAATCATTTAGAGATGAAACACAGTGTCATTATTTCAAACTCTAAAGATGAAAAATCACAGATGCAAACCAAGAAGTAATACAGTGATTTTTTTAACAATAGGTGCATTTAAATTCAGAAGACTAAAACTTAATCTATGTAAGTGTGTTTCTAATATCATTCCAAATCTACAACTAATTTGACAATGTATAAAAATCTGTATGACTTCAGTTGGACTAACTTGTGATGACAGTACATATTCAGCTGGGATGGTGTTTAAAAATAGTCGCAATTGCAAAGCTTGTGTGTGTGTGTGTGTATTGTAAATGGTCAATAAGGTTTATACGTACACAATACCACACACACACACTATAAGTCCTTTGCATCTGACATGCACTTAAAATTGAACTGGAAATTAGGTGCTGGGCGTCCGGCCAGAGGAGAACTGGCCCAACTAAGCCTGGTTTCTCCCAAGGTTTTTTTTCTCCATTCCCTCATGGATGGGGTTTTGGTTCTTTGCCACTGTCGTCTCTGGCTTGCTTAGCTGGGTGCACCTAATTTCTAGTGATTATCGTCGTTTCGATTACAGAGACCGTCTCTGCATTTAATAAATAAATCTCGCCATTATACATTACCATCACACTGTATTGTTAAAAGCGCTATATACATAAAAGTGATTGATTGATTGATTGAATATAGTTTATACGTAAAGTTATTATCATTATTTCAATCTGTATACGTTACATGTATAATCTTAGTGCAAATACAGATACGACAATGCAACAATGAGATGAGATAATGTTCATTACGTACACTGTTATAAGCTTGTTTTGCAGTTCAGGTTTGGTGATGATGTACACCTGCACAGTATCAAAAAGTTCCCTCGAAATATATTCTTCAGGAACCTTCGATCGAACATAAAAAAATAACTGGTCAAACATCCTGCATTTGTTCTCTTTTGCTCCCAAATATATGCTTCCATGACGTTACCTGATATGTGATCTTAGGTCCTAAAGTTGGATGAAATTCACTAAAAAATATACAATCAATTCGCCTGTATGTACCCATCTTCAGTACCAAGTCGTTAATGTTGAGCGAAATAATAATTTTTCGTCTTCAGTTTGTGCTTCTTCTTCTTGGTTTTTAAAGGCGGCTGGCAACCAAGTTAAATAGGTGTATTACCGCCACCTTCTGCTCCGGAGCGTGGAACAGAGTTTCACAATCTATTTACCAAACCCGTTTCTTTAATAAAATTGAAGACTTTACTATTTACTGCTGTTGCCCATTTTATTAAAACCTTAAAATTTAAATCCTGGTTTACAATTTTCCTTAATTCTTCCATCATTGTTCATCTTTCTTGCTCATACTTTCTACAATCAACTTGTAAAGCTGATATGGGTGTAGTCTAAACTGCTGCACAACACTGTCTCAATGCTTGAGCTTGGACTTTACTGTTTTTCTAACAAGTTTTTTGAGGCAGAACAATATACCACACAACCTTAATCAAAAACAGACCGAATCATTGCTACATAAATAGTTTTTAATGAAGAAAAACTTGCCCCCCATTCCACTCCACTTACACATCTCATGAAATTTACACAACCGTATCACCCTGCAGTCCAAGCCTGGTTGCTCACTGAAGTTAAGCAGGGCTGAGCCTGGTCAGTACCTGGATGGGAGACCTCCTGGGAAAACTAGGTTGCTGTTGGTAGAGGTGTTAGAGAG
>JAUCMU010000104.1:7330446-7340677 GCA_032275025.1 Enteromius treurensis
CCAGACAGACTGGATGATGATCAGATCAGATCTCTGTGTGGAGCACTGGCTGTTGTCAGACTCCTTGTGCAGACAATTATCTCACTGCATTATTACAATTAATGACAAAAATAGCGTTTGGAATTGTAAACTAATATTTCCAGCTGATACACTATCGCAAAAGATAGAAATAACCGACTTAAAACCATTTTTTGTTGGTGAAAATACTAGTGGCCTAAGACTTTGCACAGTACTGTATATATGAAAACCATCTTCTGTAGCCAGTGGGTGTACTAATTAGAAAAAAATGCAATATTAAGGCTAAATAAAAATGTACACGTCATTCTGTTCTTTCTTAATGCATGTCACCCCCATGTGTTCTGTGTTCTATGTCACTAGATCTATGTCTTTGTTTCATTTATGATTTCCTGTGTGTCCTTTTATGGTCTTGTTCCTGTTCTTGTTTAGTTAATTGATTAACCCGTCCCACCTGTGCTTCTCACCTGTCTGTAGTTTCTTCTTGTGTATATAAGCCCGTTGTGTTTTGTCTTGTGTGTGGATCCTTAAGGTTACTTTCTTGTGTGCATGTATCTTTGTCCGTCTGCCTTGTTAAAAGCTTCAGTTTATCCCAGCGCTGAGTCTCTGCCTTGTGCTTCGTGCATACACACCGTGACAATGCATGTTCCTTTTTTTTTTTCTCTGAAGTATCAGTGAGCATTTGAACCTTCTGTAATAGTTGCATAGGAGTCAATCAGTTGTCCTCAATGAAAAGACGGATTTCCACATGATACAATCACCACTGGTATATGCATATAATTGCTGGAACACTGAAGAATTTGTGGGACCTAAAGGATTTTTACTTAAAAACTTACACACAAATAACCAACCCAGGCTAATCTGAAATATGTGCCTCTACAGACATTTCTGCAACACCGTAATTAAGTACCTTACTGCACGTTTCAAAGTGAAATGTCCAGAGAATGGCACTAAAACACACGTTAAGTACGTGACCATGGCATTTTTTGATTACATTGGTACAGTTTCGTATTGCGATGTTAAGGTACATTTTGTGGCCGTTCAGAATTCAAATATCCAGTGATTGTTTCCAAAGATTAGTCTCTATCATGTAGGATATATCACCTACAGCAAACCTAAACTTACCCGAAAGTTAACAAATGCAAAAGTAATTTAAAAACATAATTTTTTCTAAAATGGATTCATATTAAGCTGTATATGTGACGACAACGTTCAAAGTATCAGTTTTCAAATCATGCAGGATATTAAAAATGTTTTGAAGTCATAACATTCTGCAACTAATTGTGTGAAAAAATAGCCTTTATTAAGCAAAAATGTACCTGTAGATCATACTTTTGTATGCAATGGAGCAAAAGTTTCATTTAAACTAGAAACTGCATCAGTTCGTATGTATAGGTATGTTTTGTTTTTTTCAGTTTTGCAGAAATGTATGAAGAGGCACATTTTTTCAATGAGCCTAGGTTGCAACCAAAACAAGAAAAATCTATCTTGATTCTTAGAGATCCAAATAGAATGAGAAAAGTTTTTTTCCAATGTTAGATGTTTTTTTTCCCATTTTTCTGTCACACCATAGTACACACCATTAACTATCTATATACACATATTCAAAATAATAATAATAATAATAAAACTTTACAAATATTGGCTCTGATATGCTGCAATTCTGCCATATTCCTCAGTCTGTGAAAAACCCCAAGATCCAGCTGAGATGAGTTTGAATGCATTCTATTGATTCACCACGTCAAAAGGTCAAAACAAGAAGTCCAATGTCTTCTCACATGGAGAGAGAGCTGAGAAACCCCACTGTGAGATTTGGCTCTGGTGTTTGTGCCATTGTGTACGCAAGACCAAACAAGCCCTTACAAATGTCATCTCTCCTTTATTCCCAATAAAAGACCAAATGCTCACACACAGGAGGGCCACCAAGGACAGCCGCACACATACATTCTGTTACTTATAACGAAGATGATAACATATCTTCATTGCTAGAGATACACACATATTAACTACACGTTCATAAACTTTATCATAACATTTTCTAGAGTCGATGTTGTATTACAGAGTTGCCTCTCACATTTGAGCACAGATATGTATATATATATATATGTATATGTTAATCAAAAAATGCCATTTACGAAATTGATTATGACATTTTGAATGCAAATTTCACTCAACACTGCTTAAGTTTTTTTAAGACCTTTGACGCATGAGTACGTAAAAGCCTTAATAAGCCTTCATTTGGATAAAGCGAGCAGCCCTTTAACCAGAGGGCAATAGGTTCTTTGCCCATTTTGTGTGTTTCTATAACAAAACAAATGGTGCCTAAATAATATAAAATTGCATAAATAATAACCAATCATTTACATAAATACAATAGCACATAATGGTACAAAATGCGTCCATCCTGTTACTAGAGACAAGAGTCAACAGCTCTATTGACTCAGGTATAGTTCTTCTACATTCAAATTGAAATGTATTAACAGACTAATGAGAATATGAGGAAAATCAGGCCAAGACAAAATAGAGAGAGAGAAAAAGAGAGGAGGAAAGAGAGGTGCAACTAGCATTTCAATTACATTATGGCAATTGTTTTTTATCTTTGACGCAGGTTAATGAAACTAATTAGTCTTCACTGCGCAGAAGCTTCTGGCGCCTTAGATAATTGCTATTCGCTGAGATAGCAAAAGTCAATTTTGCCTCACGCGGCGTCTGGGAAAATAAACATTGAAGCTTATCACTTCTGAAGCCACTACATGAGAGGTTTTACATCAGCTCTTTCAGTCTTATTGGTGGCTCCAAAGAACCCTGTTGCTCTAAAGTATGCACTTGATAGGGATACTTGCAAGTTCACAAACAGCAGCCAAAGTTGTAACTTTTAAAATAGAGAGTGATTAAACAAAAAACTGAAAGAAAAAAAATCAAGCTCTTTCATGTCTTTTTTTCAAACAGCATTTCTGCTTTAACCATACAATTCAAGTTTGCCTACAGTATCTGCTCCAGCTTTCAAGAAAACTTTTTTTTTTTGCAAAATAGTATTCATAAATGTTTGTTATTTATTTTATTTATATATTGAAATGTTTTATTCATATATTTATTTATTTACTTATTTATATAGTTTTAAATAACTTGTTATTTATCTTCCATAAATCTTATCTTCCTATTTTCCATACATTGAAAGTAAATACAAGGAAGACAGGTTTGATGTGAGACATTACATTTCCTATTGTTTATATATATATATATATTTATATATATATATGTATATCCTAACTCTTAAATATTTTTTGGTAACACTTTAGAATAGGGGATGGTTGTAAGTCATTTATAAGTGCTTAGTCAATGATGAAATGTTCATCTACAAAACATTCACAAATGATTAATAAGTGATTACCTGCACGTGACAGAATCACGGACTAAAACAGAAAACATGGAGACAATGCTGGAGATGAACTGGGCAAAAGAGTGCTATTTAAACTGCAGCAAGGGAAAAATTCCTTGGAGCAGTGCATTGAGGATTTCCTGAGCGTGTGACATCTGGTGAGTTGGAGCGATTCGTTAATATCAACTTCGGGATGGGATTATCAAATAATGATTTATTTTGTTCCATCTGTCATGAGGACTGTTTTAGATCCGTGGCAGATTTTCTAAATTTAGTCCTTGAGTTAAATAACTTCAATTTTCTAGTTGATTCAGAAGATATTAGTCCTCCCATCCAGAAGCTGGTTGACACTCCAGCTCACCACAAGCCAGACTTGTCCATGTACTGCCCCAACGTTTCTGCTCCTCTTCCAAAAGCCACAAACCCCTTAATACAAACCACCATCCTTCTCCGCTCAGCCAGATCAATGAGCCCCGCGCTGCCCGAGCGCTGTGACGATCCCGATCCGCCATGTCCTCCAGCTACTCCTGATCCGCCCTGGAGGCAACCCATGACTTTGCTCCCTCGCCCTGCCTCCAGGGCGCCCACCCTTCCTCCCCATTTGATGTTGCTTGTGTTTTTCTTTTGTTTCTTTGCGGCGCAACTTTGCGCCTTACCGGGAGGGGGAGGTAATGTTATGTTCTTTGTCTGTTAAGTTCTGTTTATACTCTGTTTATGTATCCTTGATTTAGTTTCATTTTCATGTGTTAGTTTCAGTTCACGTCTTCCTGTTCTAGTTCCTGCTTGCCCTTATTTGGTCCTTCCTGTGTCTGCATGTAATTATTAGTTAATTCGTTTCCACCTGTGTTTCCCCAGCTGTGTCTTGTCTAGTTCATTAGTTATTGTGTATATATCCCCTGTCGTTTGAGTTTCTAGTTTGTCCGTGATGTAATGTTGTTTATATGTGCTTCCGTTGGTATCCTGATTTATGTCGATTAAGTGATATATTAAAGGTGTGTTGATTATACTCCACGTCTCCAGCGAACTCTATGCCTGGACTGTACGTGACAAAATGACAACCATCCCCTATTCTAAAGTGATACTTTATTTTTTGACCCTGTCCCTCATTAAAACAAACAAACAAACAAACAAACAAACATATAGTTATTACATATGGCTATTTTTATGTAGATTTATTTTTTGTCATCGTATTTTAATTATTTGTTATTGCAGCATTCTGTAAAGTGTGTAATAAGTGTTTGTTGAAAGATCAGACGTTGTTAGTAGTTCGCGGAAGGGCGGGGATTATTGTAACGTATATATATATATATTTTAATTCACATTACCTGCTCTTTAACCAAGTTTTGCAAAAACATCTTTAGATGATTATCTGATATTTCTTGGCCCTCTTGTTTGAACTTATTTCATAGCACTATTTTTAATAGAAATAGAACATTTTTGAAAGTTTATTTAAATAAATAAAAAAATACCAAATAAATACAGTTCAACAAACTGACAATTTCCACAAAATAATATTGCCCAATTTTATATTAACTTTGTTAAAAGGCTTTAGAAATCAGATTTGAAAAGGTCCACAGCCTGATGGCTTTAGGAACGAAAAGCTTGTGTCTAAATGGCTTCTGCTGTTCAGGATTTAGATTGTTAACATATTGATCTAAAGTGCCTCACCTTGCTTTGCCTGTTTTTTAATGGCATCCATCGATAGTGTGACCTTCATGTATACAAATGGCTCAGGTTTGGGGAGGGGAGAGAATGGATTATTTCCACTTATAACTATAAATCCAACCTAACCTCGGCCTTTAGGTGTCAATCAATGCTCCAAAACTCAAGCTAAGACTCTTCGATCCACATCTGAAATAATAAGCCATATAAAACGAGTGGGCCAGAAGAACCGCAATTAAATTAGCAAAAATACAAACAGAGGAAGATATTAAATCACTTTCATTCGATACAATAGTTAACTTCTGAATTAGTGTCTATGGAAGTTTCTCACACTTTGAAAGAGCTGAGAGTTCAGTTTTTTTTATTTGCATTGCAACAATGCAATTGTTTCATGAGCCAGCTCTGATAATAGTATAAGGAAGCGGAGTGTTTCAAGCAAATGCCTTAACTGCACACTATGAAAAATGAGTGCAGGTCGAAAGATGTCAGTAAGATTTAGTGTGTAAAGTTTGGGAGAGTGCCGTATCCGGATCGGAACCGGGAAGAGGAGCGAGTCAGGAGCTGGTGATGAGCTGCAAAGCTGCAAGTAGGTCATGACTATTCCTGGTCTCCCACCATATGTTAAAAGATGTGCAGAGAAATAGAGGGAGAAAGAGAGAGACTGATAGACAGAGAAAGAAGGAGAAGAAAGAAAAACAGGTATAGAAAGAAAGAGAACTTTGAAGTAAATGATGGCAGGGAATCAGTCTGCAAATGCACCAGCTGGCATTGCAAACCAGCCAAACTCCTGCCGTGAAGTTCGACCAGAATGGACCCAAAACTTTGGCCCACCTGCAAAATGCACTCCACTCAAAACACACAACACACATACAAAAAAAAAAAAAATAATAATAATAAATTAAATTAAATGAAAAAAAAATCTTGCTCTGTATACTTAATTAAAATGAGTTAATGCAAGTTTATAAACTTAATAAATATTCTATAATTATTATTATTAAATATTAATACAATACAAAAATAAGTTATTGAAGTTGTATTGAGATGATCAATTAATCTGTCCATTAAATAAAACTATTTAGCATTAACACAAATAATATTCAATATTATATAATAATGTGATTTAAATCAATTATTATGAACATGAATAGCTATAATATTTATGTAATTCAGTTAATTAAAAATACAATATGATATCAATCTATTTTGTAAAAGTAAAAAAATATATTATTACATTACCATTAATATTAAGAAATGCATTTATATAATCTATTATATTTAATATAACAATACATTCAACATTTTTTGTTGAAACTATTACAATTTTGTCAAAATTAATTGTCAAAATGAACATTAATATTAATTATTATACTGTAATATATGACTGCTATTGACAATATGACTTAATATATATTTTACTGTAATAATTAATACAACCTTATGGCATGGAACTATGTAATTTTGTAAAAGTAAAGCAAGTATTAACACTTTTTTTGTGTGTAAATGTTTTTTTTTTTTTTTTTTTTTTAGAATATTAGTTGTATAATTTAACTAATAATATATATTTATTATAATAAATCACTTGATTTGTTTTGGAACCACATAATAATAATTTTCATAGTATTTGTATTTATCTTAATAGCACTTGCTAAGCTGCCCCAGAAATATATTTGAATCAATATGCATATATATATATATATTGAACTATATGAATTATTTTAATACTAGTAGAATTTTTTTTGGTTGATCCTAATCCTGCCGTGGGATTTCACTTGGGATTGTGCTGAGATCAGGAAGATAGATCAGCTTCAACGTCCCACTAGAATCAAGTAGTTGGCCCTCTTCCTGTAAACAACCTACTGTTCTGGTCACCTCCAGTAGTAATTGCATGTAGGGGATTTAAAAATCCAATAAAGAATGACAAGAAAGTGTATGATCGCTTTAGAGGGAAAAGTTGGGACCAATGGGGATACTGAGAATAGATGTGCATGGGCGGTACACCCACTGTTAACCCACCACCACAGATAGAGATCATTCAATTAAACAGCACAGTCTTAGGCATCTGTGTGGGGAAAACCACTTGAGGGATGTCGCTGAAACCAAATGAAATATCGATGGCTCCAATGACTTTGGCATTATTTGATAGAATGGAGATGAAATATTGGCTTGATTGGATTTTTTAATCAAATCAGAGTTCAGATTTTGGACTTGCGTGGTGCTCACAAGGGTGAGTCATGTTTGAAAGCCTTTCTAATGTGTCCGCTGACAGCTCTCAACATCAGCTGGAACCAGAAATACCTTTTTATTACCTTTTAAAGCTACAGTGAGTCATTTTGTAGCATTAAAAATGTCTTCTCTGAGGATGCAGTGCTTTCACAAAATATGATATGATGTTTGCAATGAATGAAATTAGCCTAAATGTGTCAAACTGGTTAAAATGGATTGACTAATTACAAAGTTTGAGACAATCAGCAGTTTGTTGTTTGCAATTAAGTTGAAGACACACCGTGCTAAATATTTTATGCTAATTTATATTTTGTAAGCACCACACAGTTTGATTTAAAAAAAAGAAGGGTTTGAAAAGAAAAACAAAAATATGTATTTAGTTGAAATTGATTGATGTGACAGTAAAGACTTTTACATTGTTACAAAACAAGCATATTTTTCTAATAAATACAGGTTTTATTTATTTATTTATTACTATATTTAAATTTTTAATAAAACAACATTAAAATTGTATGATAGAAGAGTGTGTGTCAGAACTAGTGACTAGTGAGAACTGCATAGGCACTCCAGCCTTACACTCTTTTCTGTGTGTTTCATGTCTGTCTCCCCGTTTCATTCACCGGACTCCATTCCCCAGAATGCACCTCTCCCCCACAGCTGTTGCTATTTAGGGTCAATCATTCAATCAGTACCACCTGTATAAATACCTGTCTGTTTGTCTGTCTCCTTGCTGATCATTGTGTATGGCTTGTCCTACCCTTGTAAGCGTTTCCCAAGTTCCAGTGTCTTGTTATTCGTTGTTTCATTCTCCGTTTCCGATCTTGCCTGTTTCCCGTTTACGATTCTCGTCTGATCCCCTCGACCTCTCGCACTGTTTCTGGAATTGTATTCGCTTTGCCTCTGACATTGTTAGTTTGCCATTTCTGACCATTGCCTGCTTGACCTGCTCCGTGAGACCAATAAACATACTTTGCACATGGATTCAACTGCCTCCGTGTTCGTTCGTGACAGTGTGTTAGTAATATTTGTACTGTGTTTTTGATATTTTTATTTTTTCAAATAAATTTTGATTAAATGCAGATGGTGAGCATAAGTAAAAAAATATATATAAAAAAATCTTACTGTCTTGAAACTTTGAGCAGTAGTTTAAATATAGTAAATAAATAATACAAATAATAAACAATATTATTGTTACGTCTGATACACAGTGAAGGAGATCGCAGGAGACGAGAGCTCAAATAACAAAGTCTTTTAATGAAGAAGAAAGCAAACACGGAGTAATATCCACAAGCCAACTTAACCTGAACACATGCAACGATAATGACCGACAAACACTAAGAGACAGGGAGCAACTTATGTAGGGAAGACAATCAACGTAAATGAACTAGACACACCTGAACAGAATCACTAATTAACAGAACTAGGTCACAGGAGGAAAACACAGAGCACATGGGAAATGACAACCAAAGCATGTAACAATTATGTATCGTTTACTGACAGTTTAAGTTAACTGGTTATTACAGGTTTTGAATATTAAGCAACAACAATAATAATAATGCAAAGTGGACTGTCATTTTAAAAAGCACTAGCAGAAGGTTTGGAAAACAACAACAACAACAACAACATTAAACCTTTGCATTAGTTGGTGGATGGTAGTTTCTGTATATTTAAAAACAAAATACTATGAGCTTCAGCTTTACGTGCTTTTATGTTTGTTTTTACAACCTTTTACACGTGAAAGTGCACTGGAACGGCAGTCAAACCTGTGACTTCCCACCCATGAACTCGTACCGAATTTATGTACTCCCAGTTATGAGCTCTGTCGTCACATAACCCGCCAAACAATAATGGCAGCCCCTACAGATGCGGGCTTGATGCAAGTGGAACACTAAAATAAAAAGTGCAACAGCTTCTCTTGCTTTGTGTGCTTTTTTTTTTTCCTCAAAAAAGCAAGGAAAGCACCTTTGGTGATAGAAATTATTGTAAATGAGCATAAACCCCGTACAATCCGCCACACATGTTTGTTTGCATCTAACTGTTAGATGTAAACAAACTCTGGCAATTTGGCATGACCTGCCTGGATCGCCATAAAGTCTTGATTTTAAGTCGTGACTTGCGGGCTCAAAAACCTGCCTGGAACACAGCAAAAGTTACAACATAAATATTTTTGTGTCTGTATTTATGAACTGTTCACGGAACAAACGCTCTAGTACTGTTCTGCATTAACAGCAGGTGAAGCAGGTTTCTCCACAGGATGTTCCTTTCATTCTGCTCAGTTCGCAGGGAGTAATTAAAGCTGCAAAGACGGGAGTTATATTAGTGGCATGGCATTTTGGCTTAAATGATACAGAAGTGATGTGACCATGTACACAGAATCCATTAGCAACACAACAGTAGGTCAAAAGAGGTTCTAGGAACCCCGGGGACCAAGAAAAAGCTCTTTTAGACATATTTGGCTTTTGGTGAAGTCTTCCCATCAGGTTTGTTGCGGCGTAAAGACACCAGCAGCTTTTTCTTTCTTTTAATTTTTTTTTACAGGAAATAAATAGAACTTATGTAACAAATGTTTCTTGGCACTTCCTTACCACAGTGGTGCAAAATTAAAGCCAACTTGGGAAGAGTAAAATGTTCACGTCAGGGTTGGAGCAATATCAAAAATTGGGCTTCAGCCTGATACCAGCCTCTGGTACCTTGGTATTGGTTCCTATGCCAACAAAAAATAGCCTCTGTAGACTCAAGAAATTAAACTAATGCTGTAAATAGATTTAATAATTCAATGTCAATGTGTTAGGATAAACAAACGTGCAGTTTTACAGCAGTGCTCACAAAAGTTTTATAGTTCTCAACTCAAACTACATCAAAACGTACTAAATGAGTGAGTGAGTGAGTGAGTGAAGTGACTTGTGGCCAGGTATGGTGACCCATACTTGGAATTTGTGCTCTGCATTTAAC
>JAUCMU010000104.1:7372737-7383250 GCA_032275025.1 Enteromius treurensis
GATAAAGACTTGTTAATGTTTAATGTTCAATTAACTTTGAACAAACTGTTGTCAGTAAATAACATAAATTTAAATCTTCAGTAAGTTACTGGCAAACAGCTGCCAGTAATACTGTAATTTCTACAGATTTTTTTAACAGTGTATGCGTTATTATAAGTTTGTCAAGCGCGACTGGCTCATATTATTCTATGGCGTTTCTGTGTAGGTGTCAGTCCAAAATGGCGGTGGCATGGTCACCTCATGGGCAGAACTGCTTTGGAGCATTCTATTGAGTTTCGCCTCTTGGGCTTGTATATTCTTTGGCTAGGCGCCAGAGTATGTGAGCGGAGCGAGTAGTGGAGCGGCATGATTGTGCCTGGAGCTTGGAGCGGATTTTTTGCAAGTCGGAGCGTCGCGATTTTCTCTCGCTCCAAGAGCACTCCACTACCACTTCAGCCCATAATGCAACTGCATTAGATTCATGTTGTGTAAAGCACAGTTAAGCACCACAGACAGAATGATGGATTTTCTGAAATACCCTACTATCTTAAAGAAGATTCATAAACAATAAAAATGTATCTTAAATAACGACAAAGGAGAAAGCGAGGCCGGGGAGGTGATTACAAGTTAAGAAAAGGCAATAGTCTACATGGATTTTTTTTCATTGTTTAACTTATTTTAGTTTAGTTATTTTATATAATGTAATGTAATGTTTTTCTTCTGGATATTTATTTAATCTAGCCACATCCAGCATTTGTATTTCATTTTGTTCAATATAGCTACTGTTCAACTAAAGCACGTTGATGTTTTTCTCAGAGTATTGTGTAATTGTTTTTCACTGAATGCACAGAGGTTCGATATATAAATGAATAAATAATGAACATTTACAGTGGAGCGTTAATTAGAGACATTTTTTTCATGGAGCGAACATGGAGTGAGGATCAAGTAAGGAGGGAGCGGGGAGGGAGCGAGGAGCGTGAAATGGTAAACCCGGAGCGGACTGTTCATGAAATGCTCTGAGCGCGGAGCGGAAATTCTTGCCGCTCCACTCCGCTCACATACTCTGCTAGGCGCTAGCTGAGCTGGGGCGTGGCCTGCCATTGGTGGCCATTATCAGTCCCAGATAAGGGGCATGGAAAGGAGGTGGAGTCCGAAACGGCTGGTTAGAATTCTGGGGAGGGCTCCCTCTGGTGGTGCAGAAGAAGGGAGCCTCCATCGTAACATTTACGCATAAATTGAAATATATTTTGACAGCTATGGTGCATGATAAGATAAGAGTCAACTATACTATTTTTTATTATTTCACTTTTTGTGTCATGTTATGTATTTAAAGTCAGTTACCATGTATGAAACTAGAAATGGCAGGAGTGTTTACATGTTTAATGTAAAAAGCAAACAATAAAACCTTGTTCGTAATTCTTGGTAATATTCATTACCTTCCTTTAGTTCCAATACAGCATGGCCTGCCCTTAAGTGTGCAGTCCATGTGCTTATATCCTGTGTGGTTCCATGTTTTAGGGTATGTACAAATCTGCAATAGTGGTGTGATTAAAAATAATAAAAGGCATATTAGTCTAGATCAAAAAAGGTTGTAGTTACTAAAAGAATTGTAAATCTTAACCATTAAGATTATTTTGATGTTTGCCTTCATTTGGCTGGATTAATTGGCAAACATTAATCGTAAGTAAGATCTTCTCACCGGCCACTCTGTTATATCATCAGGCCAAACATGGGGTCCTGATGAGGCTGGCTCTTCACAAGTCCTGTGCCCAGCATGAATTACAAAAATATATAAATAAATAAATAGTGCTTAAATATTTCATTGCACAATGAGAGATTTTTCACTGAAAAGTACCTTGGGTCCTGATGGCAGACTGCACCTGAAGATCTCTCCAAATCTACTTTCTCTTTGTTCCATTTTATAAACATTGCTAAAGTCTCCTAGTGTCAGAAAAGAGGAAAAATATATTTAGCAGTCATTTAATTCCTTAAAGACAACGCAAAAAAAAATTAGGACATATTTATACATCCAGGACATAATGAATGAAAGTAATTGAACATTATGGTCAGCTTGCTAACTCTAGGTGGTAGACAAGAGCTTTGTTTAAAATATATTACTGACTAATTTTCACTACCCTAGATGCACAGCTGCAGAGAATAAATTAGAATTTTTAGCAAACATATTCTCAAAAAATATTTTCTTAAAAAAATTGCTTGTTCTCAAAAACAAATTATCTAGAGGGACTGATTCTATTTGGATGTCTACTGGAAGTTAAGTTAAGATCAGAAAAGCGCACATGTGCAGTAACGTTTATGTTGCACCATTAGTCTATACATACAGTAAGATTAGGTGCGCATGTGGAGTGTAAAAGTTTACTCGCATGTTTGTGAAACAGGTTAAAGACTGAAGTCCTTTTTTAGAAATATGTATGTGTGCACACTTATACCGAGCAATCATCACTCTGGGTCTGCACACATCCAGAACCATCGTTCTGTACACAGCAGCCAGACTTTCTCTCTAGATCTTTGGCCTGTTGTACAAGCTTCACTATTTGAATGTCTCGTCTGATGCATGGAGAAAATTTTGCTCCCAAGTGGATAAGATCTTCCTATGAGACAAGGAACACAGTAGCAGTCAACAGAGGTTTGTACACAGGTGCCCCAAAGAGTGAAATTAAAGTTTTGTCTGGACTAACTGTAGCGAGTAGAACAGCTGAATATTCCACCCAAACAGCCATAGTCCTTGTTCCCATTTAAATATCATTTGCAAGCTGAAGTACTAGACACTGTATTTGTTATTGTATTTCTGATGATATCTATTTTATCAGTGAAGAGATTCATAAAGTCATAACTATTAAACTGTGAGGCAATAGTTAGATTGGGTGGCGATGGCTATTTTCTATGAGTTTGTGGATATGCTCTGCCCTACTGTAGCAGCTTTTAAAGCTTGTCTATTCATGTCAGTTCATGTCAGTTCTATGATATCGTTTTAATAGAGGGAAAGAAGATACATTTGTAGTTTCAACAAAAACGAAAAAGTTATTTTGCCGCCCTCTACAAAACAGTGAAATATTCAGAAAATATACATCTGTGACCTTTAATATTTTGGATTTCATCACAATGGGCCACATTTATCATTATAAAGTAAAAATGAGAGCAGACACAGCTGATACATAGAGCCGTAGATCACTGAAGAGCTAGGCAATTTTTTGTTCAAAATCGGAAATTAATCTCTTCCAATTCTGAAGACAATATTGCGTAGCTCATCAGTGATCTATGGCTCTGTGTATCAACTGCCGGGCATTTTAAAAACAGCTGATTGAGATTTACCGCTAATCAAAGAACCGGCTTTACTGATGAGATGCATAAGAATTAACCGACAATTAAATCGCTCAACCCTAGCGTACACTGTATAATTCATACAATTATAATTATACAACAAGTACAATTAAGTACTATAGTTTAATTTCAGAATCTTTACTGTTCGCCTGAAGAGAAAAAAAAAGGCACCTACATCTAAAATGGCCTGAGAGCAAGTAAATTAACGGCAAAATTGTATTTTTGGTTGAAACTGAAACTCTCTCTTTATCTCTCTCTATATCTTTGGATGGAAGTTTTTGTTCCGGGTTTTTTTAAAATATATTAGTAATTAGCATTTGTTTTTTGATTTGATCTAGTCTAGACCTGGTAACAGTGTGTGTCGTCTGTCTTAACAACCAGATACGCACTTAATGTGTCACTTACAGAGCAAGGACCAATCCAGAAGTTCTCCTGCTGTACATGCTTCACACTCTCATAGATTCCTTTGTTTCTCAGTACCTGGAAGAAAGGGCCAAAAGAATAATAAGAATAAATAGACAGAATATAACCAAATATATTATAAAACTGTAGTTCCTAACATCACAATACTATCATTTCACAATATTACAGCGGGCACTTAAAAAGCATGTTAGAGCTGCAGAGTGTGTGACATAATGGATGGAAGACAAAATATTATGAACATGGCATGGACAAAATTAACTGGGTGAATTAAATGGTCTGTTGATCGCTTTCTGTCCCCTCTTAAACTGTAATAATTTGATTGGCCACAGCAATTTAAAAAGTACCATGTGACAATGCTTGTGAAAGCTGGTTAAGTATAAGCAATGCTTAAACAGTAACATATATTGCTACAAAACAAACTTGATTATGAAGACATTTTTCTTCTCAGGAATTTAAGTGAAAACTATTTTGCTGAAATGGGAGATGCTTTAATAATTACCATCCAAGTGCATCCATGTGATTTGGTCATTTTTGATGTTTTATCACAAAAACTTACCAGCTGAGTGGTGGAATGTTGGGCAAAGCCCACAGGAGCAAATCCATATGTAATGCAGGACAGCAATGTTATGATAATATGCACAAAGGTAATCCAGTAGGTAAAATAAGGCCTGACAAAAAGACAAATAATCATCACAACTTTCTCTCGACAGTCTAAAAGCAACATATAATTCTGATATGCTTCTGGTGGAGGAGCCTCTGCATGACAGCATTAGGTGCAAGCTCAATCAGGTTAAAATCAGGAGACTGACTTGGCTATTGCACGGACATGCTTCTTGTGAAGGAGAATATGTGGTATTCTTAGCTTACCTGTGACTATGGAAATCTTCCAGTTGTTTCTGTACTTGGCTGCTAAGACTGTGTCTATAGTGTCGGTTCAGCCACTTCCCTACCACACCCATTCCATACTGACGCTTCTGCTTATCAAACGCAAAGTGCTTAACTTTGGAAGCAATTCGACCACCACGGTGAGAAGATTCTTTCTCAGATGGAGTCACAGTTTTGATTACATCCTTTTTACCCCTGGAGACAAAGAAAAAAAATATGCAATGTTAAAACAAGTAATAAACAAGGTAAACAAGTAATACAAATCTGCAAACCTGTAAAGCTACAGAATAGGCTACAGATCTAGTTTTACAATATTATTTCAAATTTCTGTGTTTAAGCATTAGGTTGGAAGATTTTTACAACTTACAAGCTAGGAAATGATATTCCTTCTCTCAAAGAAACATTGGTTACATGACAAGAAGCCGATATTGGGGGTGACTCAAAAACATCATCTGCCATAGAATAGAGCTCCTCATGGACATCCACCTATGAAACCATGAAAGAGATGACATTTATAACTTTTGATTATATCAAAAGCAGCTTGTGATAGCATAAGATGCAAAATAAAAATTACTTTATAAATATTAAAATTTGTATGCGTAAAACAAAGAACACAATGTGCAATGTTTCTTTGAATGCAGCATATGCACGTTTGTCACTTTAAGACTTATACTGACACTGTCACAATTTTGGTGGTAAAGGAATGTAAACATTTACTGCCAATAGCTCACCCAAAGATCTGACACAAACAAAAAAACAATTACTTTAGAACACAATTCACTAATAACTAGTTGCTTATTAGAATGCATATAGCACAATGGTATGTTTTAATGCCTTCTGCATGGCCATATTCTAGATCCCTTAACTGTACCCTATACATAACTACTACAACAACCACCTTACTTACTATCAATAAGCAACAAATTAGGAGTTTAAGTAAATTGTAAATATGACTTTCCGGTAACACTTTAGTATATGGACCAGTTTTCACTATTTAGTACAGTATAGTAGTTGCTTTTTAACATGCCTATTAGTAACATATTGGCTGTTCATTAGTAATTTTAAAGCATTGCATGACCATGTTGTACATTTCTAATCCTACCTAATACCTTAATTTAACCTTACTAACTATTAATAAGCAGGAAATTAGGAGTTTATTGTAGCAAATGTCATAGTTAATGGTTTGTTAATAGCAAGAATTGGATCTTAAAATAAAGTCTGCATACTTTTATTTTTAATTTATTAAATTAGTAATTATACAGTCAAGTCCATATATATTTGGGCACTGGCAATTTTCATAATTCCGGCTCTGTATGCCACCAGAACATAATTAAAAATAAAACAAATAAAATTAAATGCTTATACACAATCCCTCAACTTTTATGGGCTCAAATGTAATTGGACAAATAAATATAATCATAATGTTTTTTTTTTGTTTTTTTACTTTGTTGAGAATTATTTTCAGGCAATGACTGCTTTAAGTCTGGGTCTCTCTTTTGTCTACAGCAAGTGAAATCCATAATAGACAGCAGTTTCACTTTTTGCAGCAATTTCTAGTGATTATTAATAAATCATGTGCATTGATTGTGTATTGATAACTACGCTTTAATATGTTTTATGATCACATTTTATTCTGGGGAGTGATGAACAGACATAATTAATATTTTTAAAATAGGTTCATTATTTAAATTACAATTAGCATAGTATTTAGGGTTAAAATAGACAATATGTTTTAAAATTCCAGTGCAAAGAGGCAAATTAGAGACGTTTGGTGGCCAGAAAACTAATATTCCTATGTAATGATATGGTTTAATCACTACATGCCAGAATGGCTGTTTAATAAATAGAATCTACACATATTAACTCTACTGTACATTACATCGGTGGTGGAACAGCATGCAATATAAACATAAGATGTAAAATAAACTTAAACAGCGGATAGTAGTTAGGTAACGCATTTGTGCTCTTTCTGAGTCCATAATTTGCACTATGCAGTGGGGTATGTGAATATGGCAGTAGAAAATTAACCACAATTCTTAGCGAATAATAAGAATATGGAAATAGCATGTAAACGGGAGTGAAAAGCTTGCTCTTGACATGTAAACATAATGCGATTAAGTCCTTACTCTGATTATTGGAAATAATCGCATTATTCGGTTGCATGTAAACGTAGTGTGTGTGTGCAAAGCAGTAATCAGAGCAAAGGGAGGCTATTTGGAAGAAAGTAGAATATAAAAGATGTTTAGAGTTATTTCACCTTTTTTGTTAAGTACATAACTCCACATGTGTTCATTTTATAGTTTTGATGCCTTCAGTGAGAATCTACCAATGTAAATAGTCATTAAAATAAAGAAAACACATCGAATGAGAAGGTGTGTCTAAACTTTTGGCCTGTACTGTGTATATATATATATATATATATATATATATATATATAGTGGTGTAATGATTTGCATATCGATTTATGGTCATTTTCCAAATCATCCAAGTGATCATCCTCTTATTAGTGGAGACTTAAGTTAGCGGAGCACACACGGGCCATTATTTAGTTTGGAACGCACTTGTCAAAGCAGGGAGCAATGTAACTTTTGTCATTATCTTCAGCTGGGATGATCCCATAACAAAGAAGGCAACATGGTGTGAATCAGCAGATTCGTTAAAAAAGTTACATTTTAGATAAAAAATTTTTTTGCTGCATTCGACAAGTGCATTTCAAACGACTAAATATGCTCTGCTCACTCAAGTCTCCACTAACAAGGGGATAGGGATGATCACTTTGATTTAGAAAATTACCATGAATTGATATGCAAATCGTTACACCCCTAATATAAATATAATTTATAAAAAGATTTAAAGCATACTACAAGGGTGTTTTTAGTACAATTAAACTCACTCCTCTTTTACAAGAGAGTGAAAAGATTGGAGAAAAGGCCTGATAAATATACACACTTTGCTAAAAAAAACTGAGTCAGAGGTGTCTGCTGTATCCACAGTGTCATCTTCGAGCCAGCTGGGCCGAGCAAAACTCCTCCTCTGAAATCCACGTCCACTTTGAGTGCCTTGGAGACCATGTCGACCCTATAGGACCAGAACATGTTAAGAAAGGAAAGTAGCCACATGACAAAATGTGTCACCATTTACTCACCCTCACATTGTTCCAAACCTTCTGCTGAACACAAAATGTTTGATTAACAACATTATACAAAATATCTTTTAAATGTCTACAATATCTTACGCAGGTTTGGAACAAAATTATGGTAAGTAAATGATGAGAAAATTTTCATTTTGGGGTGAACCTTTAAATATATGCCCATACAAATACCTTACATAGAGTTAAATACTAACATTAAAAATTATATTAATAATAATAATAATAATAAATAAAGACAAATTAACAAAAATGTTATTGAATATCCACAAAGCAATGTCAATATTTTTTGTCGTGACAAACCTTGAGAAGATTGGATGCAGCACGGAGGCTCATACGAGCCACAGATTCTCTTTTTCTCCGTGGTAAACGTGTGTAACCTGAACGTTGGCTGGTGAATGAGCAGAGAGAGGTCACACCCGGGGTCAAAGGAGGATATGCTGTATGGGGTGTCTTTGGTCGCTCAGACTCCTCATAACGAAACTGTCGCCCACGAGCCAACGGATCCACAATCTTAGGAGCGACAGAGCAAGACAGGTTATGAATCAGCAGTTGATGATTTGGTCATAAAAGCTTAAATACACTTAAAGTCCCAGTGAAATCATTATTTTAGTTTTTTGGGTCTCAGTATCTATATGTTAATCTTAAGGTTATCTACAAGCCAGTGTGCTTTATAACAGTGACAAAATTCACATTTAGAAGATTTAAGAGTTCCAAACTTCAGTCAAAACTGATCAACGATTTTTTTTTACGTCACCTTATACTTCAGCTTCTCAACAAATCTTCTGACCAATCAAATGATATCTAGAATCTGAAGCGCCCACCCCCTACACTATAAATACATGCTAAAGCTGCGGCTGAGATCGGTCACTGTGTTTGTATTTTCTGTACGGTGAATGGCACGTAGTGCACAATGTAGGCGATGGGGACCAATTCAGGCAGTGTAAATATGCTTTAGATTGGGTTAAATGAGATCTGGTTTCGCTTTGTGCCATGTGAATCGTGGCAGCACTCAAAGTCTGATCAGACTTAGTTTTTGGTCCAGAGACACGATCGCACGGAACAAATCATATGTGCAAGTCGCCATATATTAAACACTTTTAACACTACACAGCCTCAGCATGATTATGATGACTATTTTGCTTTAGTAAGAGTTTCATATTGAATCTAGGGGGTAATCTATTAGACTAAGAAATTTTAAATATTGTTTAAGTACATTTTTTTAATTTTATACATTAAAGTTCAGAAATTATATTGTGTACAAGCAAGATACCTTTGGCATTCTGGGGGCCACTGGTGACTCCAAGCCATAATCTAGGCTGGCTGCCTCATTCTGCTCACAATACTGAGGCTTCAGTTTTCCGTATCTCTGGCTGCAGTGTCGAAGACTTTTCCTGTGCCATTCTTGTTGTTTGGATTCACTATCACTGCCCACTCCAAACCACTGAGCTGTACCTCTGTATTTAAATAAAACACCATGTTATTAAAAAATATTATATTTATTAATTTAGACTATTAACTACTTTAAACTGAATTTGTAATAAACAGTTTGCTCTTTGTTAATTTTGGTATAAAAAACGTCTTACTAATCTTACTGATTATTCAAGTAAAATTATAAGAAAAAATATAAGAAATAAATGTTAAAATATGTTTCAAAAACAAATAAAATAACATTAGATACTAAGAAGGTTTTGACAGCTGCACAACCCTTTATTTATACGTGCAAAGCATATGGTTTTCCATCAAAAGTTCATTAAATTAGTTAAAATTACATACATACATATACACATGCATGAATACTTCATATATACTGCAGAGACATCAGCAGAGTCTTCGATTTAATTCTACAATAAAAAGGTCAAGTATAAGGAACGTAAACTTGAACTGTATGCAACACTGGTTAACACCAATACCCAGGATTTAACCCCAGGTGTAACCATCAGCTGGATGTGCCAGCCCAGGCCACTGGAGGGCACTCCAGTGCCCAGGACTCCTTTTGTGTGTTTGCCTCTGCTTCTCACTCCCGGACTTTTATCATGAATTCATGTACTCTTTTCTGTGTGTTCAACCCGGACTTTTATGTTAAAACCATTGTCACTGCCCTGTTCACTTCCACCCGGATATCCTCCAGCATAAAAGCCGCTCAGTGTTTGTTGTTGTCACGGTTCATCGCTTATGTTGCTCAGTCTAGTTCTATCGTGGTTTTGTGTTACTAGCTATTCGGCCTTTTGGATTACCTGTTGACGACCTCTGCCTGTGTTTGGATATTCTCTTGTCTCTCCCCAAGGACCCTGATTCACGGTATCTGACTTTTGCATTGTTGTCGACGCTGCCTCTGTCTATGTCTCCTCCAACGTTTTCTGCCGGCATTTGATTATGTATGTTCTGACCCTGAGCCATTATTAAAACCCTTTGCACATGAACTCACACTCTTCACGTCCTATTTGTAACTACAGGTTATTTGTTAACATACGGTTAACAATTTTGAGTGGGAAAACCGGGACTCCCTTCTTCCTTTGGCCAGTGCTGCCCTACAAAGGCAAAAGACCTTAACTCACTAGAGTGTGGAACTGAGAAAAATGACTTTAAATATTTATTGTTGTCCAGCCAAATTAATTATAGCTAGGACACTGGAAATCTGGCAATTAGATGTTTTAATCTACAATTTATCTACAAAAAAAAATCTTGAGCTCAAACTTGACTTTTGACCCCTATTTTTAAGTTACTGTCCTCTGCCTT
>JAUCMU010000104.1:7414967-7428129 GCA_032275025.1 Enteromius treurensis
GATTTATTATTAAAAGATATATGTTTGTTGAAAACCCACGTCTCCTGCGATCTCCTTCACCTACACCAGACGTTACACAAGTACAGGGATATGCTGGACAAAAACCTTCACCAGAGTGCTCAGGACCTCAAACTGGGCTAAAGGTTTGCCTTTTAACAAGACAATAAACCTAAGCACACAGTTAAAATAATAAAGGAGTGGCTTCACAACCACTCTGTGACTGTTCTTGAATGGCCCAGCCAGAGCCCTGACTTAAACCCAATTGATCATCTCTGGAGAGACCTAAAAATGGCTGTCCACCAAATTTTAACATCCAACCTAACAGATCCTAGGATCTGCAAGGAGGAATGGCAGAGGATCCCCAAATCCAGGTGTGAAAAACTAGTTGCATCTTTCACAAAAAGACTCATGGCTGTATTAGATAAAAAGGATGCTTCTACTAAATTCTGAACAAAGGGTCTGAATACTTATGACCATGTGATATTTCAGTTGTTTTTGTTTTTTTTTGTTTTTTATAAATCTGCAAAAATGTCAACAATTCTGTGTTTTTCTGTCAATATGGGGTGCTGTGTGTACATTAATGAAAAAAATGAACTTAAATTATTTTAGCAAAAGGTTGCAATATAACAAAGAGAAAAAATTAAGGGGGTCGGAATACTTTCCGTACCCACTGTATATAATCACACTATATCAAACTATACCAAGATTACTCAAGATTATGTACCTGGCAGTGGCATGTGTGTCTTCATACAGCGAATGGGTGTGATAAAGGCATGTAGGCCATGACACTTCCCCTGCGTGTACAGCTGAGCCAAGACTATAGCATGATTTGAGGTTTTACCCACTACAAAGACAAAAATACAGAGAACAAATTAATCATTAAATAAAAATATATAACTGAACATATACATACATACATACATACATACATATATATATATAAATCTGTTGTACGCAGTGCTATCTTATATTTAACAAATTAATGTGATCTGAACACAGCTTACTCACATCCACCTGGCCACCATTTAATAGAGGAGATTGTTGGACTGTTCAGAACAAACTCTTGGGTAGAAGGGTCATAAGTAGCAGTTGTTTCAAGACCACGGATGTGTGTACCTAAAAGGATGAATATATTCAAATACATGCAACTGTTACTACAGATCTAATACAAGAAAATCAAAATGAAATTCATTAAATGCATTTACAAAGTCAAATATTGTTTATTATTAAACAAATATCTGGCACTGAGCAAATTAACATAACGAAATACAAGCTCTTATCCCCTTGGTGGTTCAGTGTAACAGTATTCATATTTTTTCAATTTAGACAGCATGGTTAAGTTAATCCTTTTAAGGTGTATGACAGCAAGAAAAAATAAACTCTTTACCAACAAAATAAAACCCTAAACCTTTTTTCATGATTCAGGTTTTATATACAATTGTTTATACAATACAGTCAGCAAATTGCACTGCAGCTCAGTGAAAATTCCTCCAAATATTAGTTGCCACTTCATAATCAATACAGACACAAAGCTGATAGTGAGGAGTTAAAAACAACAATTTCTGGCAAGGTTTTACTTAAAACTTTTGAGCATGCAAATACTTATATTGATTGTACACACACAGTTATTCACAGGCATGTGTCAGTTATTAACACTTTGTTAAAGGACAAATGTCTCAACATTCACCTCGCGCATTGTACGTGTTGTACGTGGACCATCTGAGCAGTCTCAAAAAATTGCCTGAACGCTAAAATTATGCAAAATGCATGTAAAATGTAATGCAGATGGCCGAATTATACTTTTTCTTAACACCACTAATCTCTTCAATCATCTCAAGCTTCAGCACAAAATAGGAGAGGTTCCTCACTGAAACCTTAATGTTGATACAGTAGGTAAGTGTTCTTGGCCAAGAACCTTTAAGGTTCTGTGCCAATTAGAGCAAAAAGCACAGATTATATTAAGTTATTTTTATTTATTATTGTTAATGTTCTCTTGTGTTCAATAACTTATGTTAAAAGCTATTACATTTCACTTCCACTTAAGGGGCTATGTTGTTGTTGTTGTTTTTTGAACTTGTGTGCGATAAATTGTGGTTGAAAATTGAGAATTGTGTAAGAGAATTGTGATCTCAGTTCTCATGGAGAAAAATCGTGATTCACATTTTAGCAAGAATTGTGCTAAAAGTAAGTGAGTGCCAAATTTGTTACCGTGCCCCATCTCAGTCTGTGCGTAGGTGCCAATAATCTCCAAGTTCCATGCTGGCATGAAGAAAGCTTCCAGTTGTGCAGGTGAGGATTGGTTCAACAGCGTTGGCAGGAACATGCCCAAGTGCAGGTCAAGGGGTTCTGGACGCCCTCGGTGCACACAGCTTTGGTAGGGCAGGGGTGAAAGTGATCGGAGCATTAAAAAAAAAGGTGCAGGAAGAGGCAGAAAGGCAGGTAGAAAAAGTAAAAAATATTTTTAGATTAATTATTTAGATAGCAGTGAAACAAACATGGATTGAATATGAAGTTTCATGAAAAAGAAAATGTCAGATGACAAAGGAAGTAGATTAAAAACATTTGGGTTTGTATGGAGATTTACAGGAATGGAAATAAACAAAATGACAAAAAGGAGAAAAATCAGTTAAGCAGGCCATGCAGATTAAACATTCAATTTAATTCAATTCAATTAAATTTAATTCAATTAAAAAAATGATTTACAACTCAATTCAACAAATAATAGCAACAATTATAATGTAGCCACAAGCGGCAATTATCGATCCAAGTATGGCTCGTTGGGCAAATGATGTTGAAAAGAACATCAAATTGACATGAAAATTGACATAAAAAAACAGGCCAAATATGCAAATCCAACTGATGTCAAAAACATGGAACTATGTAGATTTGATGTAAACTGAGTGTCAAACATATTGGCCAATGTATACATTAAACCAAAGTGTGGGATTAACTATCCTATTTTCACCCAATTACCACTGGAAGAAATTGCTATTCCAACTGAGTTTAAAATGGTTCAGCATTGTCATCAGTAATATTTTAACATTAAATTGATATCAAGGTGCCCAGCTACCTGCTGTGAAATGCCTTGTGTAGATAGTTCTGTTAACGGCCATGTCTCATTTCCAACTTAATATAAGTAGGCCTATTTAAGTGTCTTTTTATAGAAGAATTTGTTTATTACCATATCACAATACACAAGTAATATTCTCTCTCTTCATTTTAAATGAACCACAAAATATGCAGTCATGTCTGACAATAGACTAAATGTTATGCATAGTTAATTCTATTGAACCATTTACACCAGGGGACATCAAACTTGATCCTGAAGGGCTGGTCTCTTGCAGAGTTTAGATGTTACTTGCCTCAACACACCTGCCTGAAAGTATCAAGTAAACCTAGCAAGACCTTGATTAACTGCTTCAGGAGTGTTTGATTTACACATTTATTTAACTATCTATCTAAAAGAGTTTGTTGTTTTTGCCATCCATTAGCCAAAAAGAGTAACGGCTAATAATAAGGCAAAGGTGACCAGAGGTTATTTTTCGAATTGATGTCAATATAAGAGAGACGTTACTACACTGAATAAACAGCTTTCTTGAGGAAACAGCTTATCATTTAGATGACAGCCTATCAGCTATTGTCAACATGTTTAACAGACTACTTTTGGATTGAACTATTTTTACAGTTAACACCATTTTATTATAGAAGTCACTGACATTTCTGAGTCAGATTTTGTGACACTGTTACTGCACAGATGCAACACTCCAAGAACCAGATAGAAGTGTTAAAATTCATAGCACAGTGAATAAAGGTTCCTGCAAGATTTACTGAGAAGCTTAAAAAATTCTGCACAGAATTCCCTGTTATAAACAACTGCTTAATGATCCAATCTGAATGTTATTATCAATGGGATGACCAAAATATACTTTGGTGAACAAACATTTATCTAATATAATACAATACATCAAATTACTATTATAGCCTGTAGATGGCAGCATAGCAGCACCTATTGGCTTAGTCATTCATGTACAGTTTTTCCTTAATATTTAAAAATTCTAAAATAATTCTAAAATCACTATTATAAAATATAAAATCATCAACAAATAATACTTTCTCAGAGGTTTGCACTTTTTTGTGTAAGTTATAAGTAAAGTCACAAGGTGCTTTAAAAAACAACTTTTCTTCAATTTGTGACTAAATCACAAATAAAGTTGTATGTTAGGTCTATATAAGACTATACTAAAATAATGGCACATTTAATAAGAGTACAATATATACCTTTATATATAAAATATATATATATAAATTAGATTCTGCCCATGTTACTGTGGTTAATAAAACACATTTTGTCAAATGTGTATAAACATGAAATAAACAAGAAATCAACATGTGAAATTAGTAAATGTTTTGCTAAATTAGTAAGTGCAAAAAAATTATAATTTATCATTCATCATATCACATGTACACGTCATATATATGAATACATGCCCTCTGAAATTAAAGAATACTGCACATTGCCATTTTTATGAGTTAAATCCATTCTTATCAAAGCATTTGTCAGCTATACAGTTAAAATGGAGAAAATATAGTGAGGACTGCTGATTTTGTTTGCCCACTGAAAAAAAAAATTATCAGTCAATAATTTTAAATGTAAGGTTTAATTTAAACAGCAAGAGACAGAACAACAAAATAATTAGAAAAACACATTTCAAAAAAAGTTATAAATTGATATACATTTTAATGAGTCTAATAAGTATTTGACCCCTTCACAATACATGACTTAGTACTTAGAACATTTGCCAAACGTTTCTTGCAGTTTGCACATATCTCAGGAGGGATTTTGTCCAACTCCTCTTTGCAGATCCTCACCAAATGATTAAAGGTTCAATGCTGACGTTTTGCAACTTGATACTTTTTTTCTTCCACAGATTTTCAATGAGACTAACTAGGCGTTAGTGCCCTAATTTTCAGTGCCCTGACACAAGATGATACATGGCCCCGTCCTTCATCCCTTTGATGTGGTGCAGTTGTGTTTCCACCTTTATGTTTCATTGTGGGGATGGTGTTATTTGGGTCATAGGCATCATTCCTCCTCCTCCAAACATGGTGAGTTGAGTTCATGCCAAAGAGCTCGATTTTGGTCTCATTTAAGAACATCACTTTCACGCAGTTCTCCTCTGAACCATTCAGATGTTCACTGGCAAACTTCAGACAGGCTTTCTTGAGCAGGGGGACCTTGCGGGTGCTGCAGGACTTCAGTCCTTCACGGTGTAGTGTGTTACCAGTTGTTTTCTTGGTGACTATGGTCCCAGCTGCCTTGAGATTATTGACAAGATCCTCCAGTTTAGTTCTGGGGCGTTTTTTTAGCGTTCTCATGATCATTGAAACTCCATGAGGTAAGATCTTTCATAGACCCCCAGACCAAGGGTTGTTGACAGTTATTTTGTGTTGCTTTCATCTGCAAATAATCGCACCAACTGTTATCACCGTCTCACCAAAGCTGTTTGCCGATGGTCTTGTGGCCCATTCATGCCTTGTGTAGGTCTATAATCTTGTCCCTGACATCCTTGGACTGCTCTTTGGACTTTACCATGGTGGAGAGTTTTGAATCTGATTGATTGCTTCTGTGGACAGGTGTCTTTTCTACTGGTAACAAACTGAGATTAGGAGCACTCCCCTAATCTTCTCCTAATCTTAGTTTGTGACCTGTAAAAAAAAGACACCTAAGAGTCAAAAATCTTGCTGATGGATAGGGGATCAAATATTTATTTGACTCGTTAAAATGAAGATCAGTTTATAACTTTTTTTGAAATGCTTTTTTCTGAATTTTTTGTTGTTGTTATTCTGTCTCTAACTGTTAAAATAATCGGCAGATAAAATACTTTTGTCCCTCACTGTATGTTAATAATGATCATTGCAGGCTGATTAAAAATGTGCCCCTAAATTTTCCGCTTGTGAAAAATTTCAGTTAAAATAGTTAGCCTGGAGTCCAAAATATACAAAAAATTACAGTAAAAACAATCAGTGGACAGCATTAGCCTCACATTTAGTGCGCAGACAAACAGCCTAACTGCTGTCACAGTGACCCGAATTTGAGCTCATGGTCCTTTGCCGTTCTCGCTCCCCTCACTCTTCACCCAATGCTTCTCTGTCTACTCTACATTGTCCTTTCCAAATAAAGGCATAAATAAGTAGGGCTGATAAATTAACACGTTAATTAGATTAATTAATTACTCTGAAATATAATGTGTTAAAATTATTAACAAATTTAACGCACTTGCCCTGCCCCAGCCCTATCTGACTTTTCATACAGATTGAAGGAAATAACTTTGCATGATGCATGTAGAGCCTAGAGAACTTAGTTATAATGCCCCTAAAGTTTATTTGTTTCTAAAATGTTTGTATCACATTTTCATCATTTAAAGCAATATCATAAAAAATAGGCTAAGTGCAATATCACAAAAGTGCTTGTGTGATACTGATCTTAAACAACAGTTCAGTAAGTAAGAAGTTAATATTGTGTTATTTTAGACTACGACTGCCCACCACTAAGAATTTTTAGATTTTAGACCCTAATCTGGTACTGTTCAGAATTTTTCTAAAGCGCAATTACAAAACAGTATCAATTATAACTGGCAAGTAATAAGAGATTTTATTGAACTACATACACTAAAAGCAAGACCAGACTTTACCAACCGAGATAAACATAAGCCATCGTTGACTTGCAATCTTAGTGTCTGTATGATTAGTAGACAGATTAGTAACTATTAGAATATGACCACACTGAGCTGTCAACACCTGCAAGGGTTATACTTAACTATATCCACTGTTAACGCTGAACCAAAAGAGTGCAACAGTTAAAAAAAATAATAAAACACATTTTCCATAATTGTCAGAGAGATAGGAACTGACCGTGCCCCAGCTCTGTCTGAGCATAGGTGCCTAACATATGGAATGACTCGGCTAATGGAATCCATTTTTTGCGCTGTTCAGCTGTGCACTGGCTGTTTAAGGTGGGAACGAACATGACAAAATGGACACCTAAGGGCTCTTGATACACACCCTTCGCAATACTGCAGAATAAGAACAAAAAATATTTTTTTTAAAGTAGAGCTGCATGCAGATATGAAGTTTATAGAAATTTACACTGTTTCTCAGAAGTGCTTTTTTCAAGGCATATATTTACACATTTACATATACCTGCTTTTAATTATTAATTCATTAACAGTAAACAATACCTGCATAAATTGAAATTAGTGCAACACAGTGCTGAATGTGTATTAAAGGTGAATTTTAACTATGTTTCAACTAAATCAGTTTAAGAATAGGAGTAGAGTTGGTAAACCCTAATTCCCTTTAACACACTTTTAACCTCAGACCTTTGCTCAGGCTGGCTATGCAAACACTTTGGAACTTGCCTTTGACTGCAAATTGTAATTAGTTTTCATGCTACTCATAAGCGTCATACTATTGGTTTGGTGGACAAGGATCTACAAGATTTACAATCCTTTCCACAAAAAGTATCTACAAAAATCTAATATTAATAAATTAAAAATAAAATAAATAAACAGTACATTTTATTCAAATCCAGAAAAATGCACTGTTTGGATGATAAAACCAGTAAAAAAAAAAAGGATTGATTCTTTTAGCAATATAAGCACTATGAAGGAACAGCTGTAATTAAGCAATAATACATTTAAATTTATGACGTGTCATTTGATTACAAAGATGCTGGGACAAAGGTGACAATTACTTTCAATTAACTATTTTAATACTATTTTAAAAATTCTAATCATAAAGAATGAGTAAACTGGCCAAGGCAATTGACTGCATGTTTTTGTACTGACCTTAAACGTTTGTTTTCTATTTAAATAAAAGTGATTGATTTATCATCTATTCATTATACAATCACACAATATCCTTGAATGACAAATACACATACCTCTTGTAAGAGTAGATCTCCTCTGGATCAGAGATCCCATATTCCCTAAGCTTCAGAATCATCTGAGCACTCTTCTGCACTGCTGCATCATATCTCTCACTGCGGGAGAGGAAGTTCAGGTCCTCATGCTGAAAGTCTGGATCACCAATAACCAGAGACTCTGGTAGAAAATAGTAACAAAGCACAACAGGTGACAAGTGCCATTTTTAACCTTACTCTTTTCCTTAACGTCTTAAATTAGATAAGGTAGAAGGTTTCTTGGTGAAGAACAGAAATAGATACAGAAACAGAAATGGAGATTTTTCTTACACTACTGAGCTTTAAATCTTTATTTATTTTTTTAGTCATACACTTTACAAGTTGCAGTACATTACAGTGTATGACTTTAGAATAGATAAACAGACAAAGAGGCGCAAGCCGCAGTTCATGAAAAATGAGGGGAAAGAGAAAAGTGAATACTACTACTACTACTATTAATAATACAATATTATTATTATTATTATTATTATTATGAAACAAGGGGTCACTGCAAATACTTATGTAAAGTGACTTTTTCTTATCTACAGTAAATAAATCTTACACATGTAATTGTAATTATCAAACTATATAATAGAAAATGAATGCACAGATGAAATAGTATTTTAGGGTAAACAGCAATAAATGCAGTTCCTGAGAAATGTTAATGAATTCAATAATTATTATTATTTCGATAATTTACCTATTTCTCTCCTCCTGCGTGTCTTTTCTGCACCACCATCTAGTATGTTCGTAAGGATCTCTGGGTTAAAAGACGCATTTTCGCGCTCACAGCAAATATCAGGATTCATGACTATTCCGTTGGACCTGCTTATGGACGACGTGCCTTCGGCTTGTTGTGCTTTTATTGATTCTGTTGTATAACGTTTCAACTCTGGCCTACTAGGCTTTGTTACTTCCTTGAGGGTGGGCGAAGTTTTACGTCAGTTTAAAGTAGACCAATAGACGTGCTGACAAAATGGTCATCAAGGCCACACGTGATCCAAGAGCCGCGGAGGTTATCTTCAAAGTCCCAAAAAGAAGGCAAAAAATCATAAATCTGGATTGTTATTTTTATTTTTTTTAAATAGCGTTTTAAAATGCATACCAAACGGGCCAATTATGTTCCTTGGACTTACATTTACTGTTAGAAAATAAAAGCTGAACTCAACACAGACACAAAATAAATACAACGTAAACTACATTTTAGTATTATGTTAATAAAACATAAGCAAATAAATGAACAAACTTACTGATGCTTAACCAGTTTATTAAATGTATGTGGATGTGTGCGAGAGCCCGCATAGTAGTACGTCCTTCCTGGTTATGAGTCACGTGGCTCGATGGCATGACTCTGTTGTCCAAATGTGCAAAGTAGATAAAATACTACTTATTTGTGATGACGTAAGCCTTTAGATGCACTAAATATAAGAAATGCTTCCTCCTCCAGCCGTGTTTCACTTCCTCTGGGAGATCAATACAGACCTGGTGAAAGATGGTTCCTCAGTGCGAACATACGGCAGGTCAGTCAGCTTATTAGTTTTCAGAAATGGTTGTGTGATTGCGATTGATTTGTTGTTGTTCGTTTGTTTGTTTTTGTTTGTTTATTTTTTACCCCCACTCAGTCATTCTTGAGAAATGGAACAAAACAGGGTGCAAAATTCAAAAATAAAACCTTGTACTGAAGACAAAGGAAATTTTCATCTTATATGTACAAAACTACTGAGCTATGCTGTGATACAACCTTTCTCTCTTTTTCTTTTAACAAAATGTGCCTTTTACCTTGGACTGTGTAATTTAATTTTTAACTTTGACAAGATTCAAGGTGTTTTAACATGTCAAAACACATTGCCATGTTAGCAGACGGTTTACACTTTCACATGTGACCAACAATTCCACAACAAATAAAAAATATTTTACAAAATACAACAAACAGTGAGTATTTTACTGTGTATTAGGCTTTTATTTAAAAGTCACATTTGAGTATTTTAATATCAGTGGAACACAAAATCCATTGACATTTCTTTCACCTGTCACCTTTATTTACAGGTATATAGCACTTTTAACAACACAGGTTGTGTCAAAGCACTGAACAGTATCAAATTGGAGAGGAGAGTGTCAGTAATTTATAATGACAAGATTAAACACTTAATTTTCAGCTAATAGCATTTACGTAGTAATGCGTAGTTTTCTAGATCAGCTCATTTTAAAAGGGATATTTGTTTTCAAATCAACGATAATCGCTAGAAATTAAGTGTTCCAAAACAAACATTTGTTGTGTAGTTCATGTAGTAGCCTTTTTTCTGTTTATGCTAGATATTAATGGAACCTGCTTAAGGAGAATAAAACAATCTAAATATTTCAAAGAATTAAAATTGCTGTACATGTTTTGTCCCATGTCTCAAGAATCACAGATTTTTTTTATGAAAGAAAATTGCTTTGATCCTAGTGTGGTAAGTTAAATTTTTATTAATGTAAAACAGGTAAAACTTAATCTTACTAACAGTACATATAAAATATTTAGATAAAAATATTTGTATGTTATTATATTTTTGTTGCCAGTACTCATATGCTAAGGTGACCAGATTTGTAAAATGAAAACCAGGAACATGTCCCATTTAAGTCGACAAAATATTTATATCTGACTTGTTATTATCATAAATTAAAAATAGTGATCGATGTGGCTTTCGTATGCTGTTTTTTGACTATATTTAATAATGATTATGATGTTTGTGGTTTAAACTGACCCTGGCTGATTTTGATTTACCAAAAATCACAAAAAGCATATAGATCAAAATGTTATCGTAACTAGATTCTCAAAAATAAACAAAAAAAAACATATATATATTTTTAAATAAATAATAATAATAATAAAATGTCAAACTTTTTTGCTGTGTATTTGTTGGGTGTTTTAAAAATGCTGAAAAAGGGGAGATTTTTGGGGACAGGACAACAAAAAAAAAGTTAAATGCTGATGTCTGGTCACCCTAACTTAGCAGTGCATGCATTTCATTGCATTTCAGTCAAAATAGTTGAGGGAAACTATCACTTTGCAACAAGCTCTTTAAACTGGCTTTTTATTATGCATTTTTGGAGATTCGCTAGATTATTTTTTACATTTTATACAAAAAGCACTCAAACCCTCAAACTGTTCAGAAAGCACTCAAAGACATTTCTTACAAAATACAACTGGTATGGTTTTGGAATATTCCTGGATGAATGGCACACTTGTAAATGGGAGGCTTTGACCAGTGGCAATTGCCCTTGTTTCCAAGACCCCACCTGGAAGAAAGTATTTTTGGCCACCTTTGTCCCGGTGACAACTCGGGACAAAGGTGTGGGCAGAGGGGATGATTTGGCAAAATAACCTAGAGAGACAACGAGTGCTCAGATTCGTCGTAAACACATGATAAGGCTTCAGTTGTAATGTTTTTGGAACCCAGACGGTAAGAAATTAAGGTGAGCTTGACTGTCTGCTACTCTCTATTGGCAATGTAATAATGGCATTTGGCAGGTGCTAAATGATGAGAAAAATATGTGCAGGGACACATCTTGCCATCCATGGGAGAGTGCTGGAAAAAAGTACTGCGCCAACCCCCAACTTTGACGCATCAATGACTACCGCAAACTGCAGTTGGTAGCCATTTTTGCTTGGTGCTCAGTGATCAGTTGTGGGTTTGGTGCCTCGCTCAAGGGTCTCACCTCAGTCATGGTGTCAAATGTGAAAGAGAGTGCTTCTCATTCATATCCCATTCACTCCCTCCACATACAATCTCTTCCAGTAATGAGACTCAAACCCACAACCTTTGGGTTACAAGTCTGACTCTGACCATTAGGCCACAACTGCACTCCGTGGCAACAAGAATTGGAGCTGAAACAAAGAAGCATTTCAGTTTGGAGAATGCAACATTAATCATGCTGAACCACCTGAATGTAATTTTGGTGGAGGTCAAGGAAGTCAAAGGGGCAGAAGTTTCTTCAGGTTCCACAGTCTGAACTTTGTCTGGATTCATGTGCACTCCTTTAGAAGACACAATGTATCCCAAAAAGGGAACAGTCTGTGCATAAAAATATTTTTTTCTGCCATAAGATTCAAGAGTTTTTATTTGTCACGTACATAAATTATACAGAGTATAACCAGCAGGTGAAATGTAGGTCAGGTTCGCTCCAAGGATAGTGCAATTATATAATAAAATATGTAATAAACTATATAGAATACAAAATAAAAATAATAAATATAAATAAAAATAAAGATATAAAATATATAGTAAAAAAAAAAAAAAGTCTTGGGAGTTAAGACATAGGGTTAGAGTTTAGGAGCCTGATGGCCTGGGGGAAAAAGCTCCTCCTAAGTCTCTCAGTTTTTGCTTTCAGGCTACCGAAGCGCTTGCCAGATGGAAGCAGAGTGAATAGGCAGTTACCAGGGTTATTAGAGTCTTTGAAGATTTTAATAGCTCTATTTTTGCAGCGTTTGAGGTAAATCTCCTGCAGAGAGGGGAAAGCAGACCCTGAGAACTCTCTGAAGTGCCTTGCAGTCCTGAATGGACCTGTTTCCGTACCATACTGAGAAGCACTGAGTCAGTACACTTTCTATTAGGGCTGGGCAATTAATCGAAAAGTAATCGAAATCTACATTCAGAACCTGTAATCGATCAAATATTTCCAGGTCGATTATTTAGATTACTTTCCCTTTAAAAACACTACCTGCGTTCACACCAGAGGCGACTTGCGCAAATAAATCATGCTATTCACGCATAGTTGGACGCTTGAACATTTTTTAAGGTTACTCGCTTCATTCGCGTGTGAAATTCTCTTCACAGCAAACGCGAATTCACGTCATGTGAGGAGCTTCTGCAGGCGCTTCCAGTCTCTGTACATCGCAAAGGATATGACTCCCTTGGCTAAAGTGCAGCGAAGCGGGTTTAAACGCCTCGTAAATGTTCTCGACAGAAGATACACTTTGACGATCACATCTTTCCTGCGCTGCAAGACATGTACAAGACATAACCTGGAAAGTTTAACATGCTCGTGTTTCTTAGTAAGAAGAGTAAAATTCATGTTCATATAGTGACATGACAAGATCACGAAGAACACCTCATGCAACCGTGTTTAGGAGAGTTCTATATTCATTACAACAATCTGTTGTTTACATTGATACATTGCACATTAAAATATTTGTTTACAGAAGATGCAAGAAATGCACTG
>JAUCMU010000104.1:7428229-7439975 GCA_032275025.1 Enteromius treurensis
TTATTTAACTGCTATTTTACTGCTGTTTGAAAACCTATTTTTCAGGGGTAAATCTTTAAAATAAAAAAAGTTATCCAAAATCGTGATGTTTATTCTAAGAAAAACAATTGTGATTCTCATTTTATACAGAATCGTGCTGCTCTAGTAGGTATTAAGGTAATCTCACGTGAGAGTGGCAAAGGAAGATCGCTGCGAGATCGGTGTGTTCTGTGAAGATGATTATCGTGGTAAGTGACAATCCAACTCCAATGAGTGAGCTTTCTGCTTAGAATAGGTGATAGATCGGAGTTCCGTGGTTTGATGTAGCAGTTCAGACTGTAACTCAAAGCGTGATGACAGAGACAAAGAATCCGTGACAACAAATTCAGGTAAGGCATAAGGTAAGTTTGGGTGGATGATACCTTCATCTCAGCTGACAAGTAACTGTTGAGGCTGAGTTTTTAAGCACGCTCATCAGATTGGATCCAGGTGGGGGGAATCAGTAATCAGGTGATTGAGAGCATGCATTACCCGGCTGCACTGGGATCAGTGAAGCCTGGTGGCGTGATATCATCCCCTTCCCTAGGAGCGACTCCTAGGCCTGCCTCGACCTTTAGGGGCTGGACAATTTGGGTGATTGGGGGTAGAATTCCTCCAGGATGGCTGGGTCCATCACGTCATCCCTGTCTACCTTGGATACCTACCTACGATAGTCTGGAGGGAGTTGTAGTTCATAAGTTACTTCATTAATTTGCTGAGTAATGGGGAATGGACCTATAAACCACAGGCTTAATTTCTTACATGGTAGGCACAATTTGATATCCCTGGTGGACAGCCATACCTTCTCTCTGGGCTGACATCGTGGTGTCTCCGATCGTCGAGCATCTGCTCCGGCTTTGTGTCGAAGGATGGAACGCTGTAGGTGGACATGCGTAGAGTCCCATACCTGCTCGCTGATTCTGTACCAATGATCTACAGCGGGTACCAAAGATGGTTCTTCAGCCCAGGGAAACAGAGGAGGTTGAAATCCTAAAAAATATTGAAATGGGATTAGTCCTGTGTAAGCTTGTCTCAGTGAATTCTGTGCATACTCAGCCCAAGGTAAGTACTGTGCCCAGTCGTTCTGATGATCGTGACAGTATGTGCGAAGGTATCTGCTGATTTCCTGAATCTTAGTTCAGTCTGTCCGTTTGTTTGAGGATGATAGGCAGGATGGAGATTCTGAAGAGTCGGAAGAACTCACGCCAGACACGGGAGGTGAATTGTGGACCCCTGTCAGAGACAATGTCTTCTGGAAGACCAAAGTGACGGAAAACATGGTGAAACAAAGCTTGGGCTGTCTTAAAGGCTGTGGCTATGCCGACAAGGGGTATCAACTTACATCCCTTAGAGAACCTGCCACTACTACTAGTATTGTGGTGAATCCTTCGGAGGGTGGTAAGTTGGTGGCAAAGTCGATTCCTCTGTGCGTCCATGGACGTTCAGGTATAGGTAATGGTACAAGCTTGTCTGCAGGTAGTCGTCGTGGGTTGCTTACAATGGCACAGACAGCAGCTTTGTTCCCGGATGACCGGCTCCAGCAGATGTGTGAGTGGAATCCAGTGCCTGAAGTCCGAGGGTGCTGGGCACGTAGAACTTTTGATTTGGACAGTTCAGAGGTGGTGGTTCCTGAACTGTAGCCTGGCGAATCTGGTCATCGAGATCCCAGACTATGGGGGCCATGAACAATTCGGGCAGTAGAATGGGAAATGGTTTTTCAGAAGTGGGATCAGGATCGTGTAACCGAGATAGAGCATCCGCCTTGGTGTTCTTGTCGCCAGGTCGGTAAGTGACTTTGAATTTGAATCTTGTGAAGAACAGCACCCAGCGCGCTTGTCTGGGATTAAGCCGTTTGGCTTCCTGCAGGTAAAGGAGATTCTTGTGATCAGTGATGACAGTTATGGTGTGCTTAGCTCCCTCTAGCCAGTGGCGCCATTCCTTAAAGGCCAGCTTTATAGCTAGGAGTTCTCTATTACACACATCATAATTCTGTTTGCAGAGATTAGTTCTATTCTTTTTCCAATACACAAACCAAGTAAATAAGCCTGAAGGACTTGTTTAGCTGGATTAGGTGTGTTTAATTAGGCTTGAAGCTAAACTCTGCCAGACTGTGGCCCTCCAGGAACTGAGTTTGACACCCCTTCATTAGAGGATACTGAAATCAGATGATTCTGGTTATGTTCCTACTTATAATTCAGTGCAGTTAAATTAAGGTAAATGCTACACATTCTGTTTTAGACATTTAATTTTCCTAGTAATTAAAAAAAAATTTACTTTTCTGGTTTCCTGTTTCTCCTTATTATTCCTGAGATTCTAATTTCTTTGTTTCCAGTGTTGATTTCAAATAATTTCAGTTTTTTTCTTGTAATGTTGGTCAGCTTGGTTTTGTCTCCTTGTTTCTTGGTTTCATTTTGTCCCTTTGTTATTATATTATTAAACTAGTGCATTTGATACTTACTTTGATTCTTGGTATTTATCAAATATTTAAAAATCTAATGTAGCTTGTGTTCATCTTTCCATCTAGACTTATAAGTTACGAGCCTGAAGGGTCCAAAGCCATTCTAAGTGGTCAGCAGTCTTCTGCACAGGGCCATGTGTTTGTACAAACAACTCTAGTTGAACCTTTTCAACCCACACTTGGAGTTCAGTATTTTGTTCTTGGCGAAATTGAAAAGACTGATGGTGAGTTTGAGTATAATGTTTCATACCAGAACTGTCGCGCTCCTGAAGGGCCGGTGTCCTGCAGAGTTTCACTCCAACCCTAATTAAACCCACCTGAAGCAGTTAATCAAGCTCTTACTAGGCATGTTAGAAACTTCCATGTTGGTCTGTTGAGGCAAGTTGGAGCTAAACTCTGCAGGTTACCGGCCCTCCAGGACCGAATTTGGGCATCCCTATTTTATACAGTAATACAAGTAAACCGTAGTTGCAGATGCTTGGTATTCAGAATGTTTGTGTTTATCCATTGTTTATTTTGTAACCAGAATTTTATGTTGCTTCTTCTTACAGGATTAAGTGTAGCTATACTGCATGCTCGTGCTTTGAGTAGCATTGATGGCGTAGACTTCACATTAATGCAAAAGGCCATTATGGAACAGAGATGCTTCTTTAAGGAAAGAAATCCTATTCGTGCAAGCTCCCTACTGTAAGCTTTCATGTTTAAAAAATGAATAAATGTGAAATGTGAGTGATAAATATTTATTATTGTTGTGTTTTTTTTTTTACATCATTGCATTAAAATTGAAATGGGGAGAAAGTCTCATTATGAAATAAATGTTTTTCTCCAATACTTGTTGGCCACAATCATTGGCACATCTAGAATTTTTTATGAGTAAAATCCAAGGACCACAGCTGGAGAATTGCAGAAATTTGTTTTGTTTATATATATATATATATATATATATATATATATATTCAATAGCTATATAAATGAATAAAATATGCAGTGTTTATAGCAGATGTTAATAGTTAATAGTTCTTCAGTTATATATTGTGTTGTTGTGTACTGTATATGATATTTGTTCCAAACCCTATACTGAATGTTAAGTACAAAAAAATAAACTACTTTTTTGTTTTTTTAATTTAATAATAATAAAAATAAATTAAAATCCCAAAAGCACAAAATCACTTTTACAAAGTTTTAAAATGTTCCCTCCTGGTGGAATGATCTTCCCTTAGCCATCTTTAAGAATTGTTTAAAAACACAGTTTTATTTGACCCTCTAACTCTAGTACTCTCTATTCTAATTCTATTCTTTTAAGAAATCCCTTTTAGACGCACTTCATTTATTGCTTGTTTTCTTTAAAAAAAAAAAAAAATTATTTATTTTATTACATAGTTAAAAAAAAAAAACCTTGCTGTGTGCACTGCGTTAATGTAAATGAGACTTGTATAGCATGCAAATAATTTCTCTTTTGTTGTTTTTGATTGCTTCTATTGTCCTCATTTGTAAGTCTCTTTGGATAAAAGCATCTACTAAATGACTAAATCTAAACAAAATTAAATTATACATTTTGTGCTGTTGCAAAAATTTATTATAGTATGTGTGGTGCTCTACATATGCCTGCAAATATGATTGATAATCTTGCTTTATGCCTTGTTTTTTTTAATTGTTTGTAAATTTTTTTTTGTAAAAAGAGAAAAATGTAAAGAAAAAAAAAACAAAAGTCATTCATTGCAGTTTTAATAATTTTCAGTCTTAACAGCAGTTTCAGAAAGGACAGAGAATGTTAAAGAATAAAACTATAATGACTTTTAATCAAAAATTCCACTTCTGGCACATCATACCAAGGGAATAAAAAGGGCTCATTTATTTTCCACATTTGGTTTCTGATAAATATTTCTTGCATTTGTGTGTTACAATATTTTCCCCATTACATACCGTATAAAATTAAGCAAACATAAGAATCTCAGCAGTTGATATTTTTAAATGACTCAATTGTAATTTCAGTGTTATGTGGTTACATTGGCAGATTTTATAGCACCTGGGATTTACAGTATGTTGTATTACAGTATACAGTAGTCAACATTCGAGTGGTTGAAAACTTTTCATCAAAGTTGTCCTGAGACAAGAACAGGTATTGTTTTTGATTTTAGGACAACTTTGATGAAAGGTTTTAATCCCACTTTGAATGTTAATTACTGTAGATATAGTCAGTATAATCAGTATATAGTACAGATTAAATCTTAATATTTTCATATTAAGTTTAAAAAGCTTGTGTAAACACATATAATATTATACATCTTAAAATCTGAAGAAAAAAATTCTTATGTGCGGATTCCTTTTTTTAGAAAACTTTTTTTTTTTTTATTAAGAACATATTGCAATTATAAACTGGTTCAGGATTTTTCTTGTATCATAGATTCTACAGTATTATTATAACCAAGGAGAAATTAAGTCAACCGTGCAGAAACTTGATTGAATTACATATTTTGTAAACCAATGAGACTATCAGTGGTTATTTATGACTAAAATATGAGGAAGAATAGGCAGAATCTTTTGAGGAAGCAGGAAGCATTGGAAGACCCGATAGCCTGTCTGTCTTACAACGAGCCAAACCCTTCTTGTAGTTGATCTTCTCCTTTGTGATGGGGTCAGTCAACTCCTTTGCATAGTTGATCTCTTCCTGAAGCTCTCTCATCATTGTGCTATCAATCATCTTAGAGCTGACAGCATCCACAATGTTAACTCTTCCTGCTTTGTTGGGGTTCACCAAGCCGCCAGTCAGAAATTGTGCCTCCATATATCTCATGGCATTCTCTTTGGGCATCCACCCTTTCTGTACAGCCTCTCCGACTGACAGACGTTCTTTGGTCATAGGGTCCTCAACTCCAGTGAAAGCCTTCTGAGCATTTAATAACCGTTGTAGTTGACTGGACTCAATAAGGCCTCGATCAGCTGCTTTGTGAACAGAATATCTTAAGCTGTTGCTGATGTCCACAATGCCACCCGTGGCTGCCTGGGCTTCCAGCAGTCTTTGGGCGGTGTTGGTGTCAATCATCTTTCGTTCCATGGCACTGCGGACATTAAGACTTGAATCAGTGTGTACATCATACACACCACAAATGGGGAACTCTTCATTAAGCTGTAGGGCTGGTTGGCTGGTAACTGGGGTGTATGGCCGGGATTTTGTTTCACCAGCCACAAGAAGAGCAAACTCTGAGATTGGCATTTTGCCATCCTTGTACTGCTGTAGTTGGTATTCAGTCACCCTGCCTTCTTTTAGTGCATTTTTGATGGAGTACTGTTTGCCACTTTTCCGATCTTGCAAAACAGATATCTCACCATCAGGTCCCATTGTGGTAATTTCCTCCCAGTCACACTCTAGTTCCTGTAATTGTATGTACTGGCTGCGATCAATGAATCCTTGCATGTAAGCATCATAAGGTGACATGTCTTTACCAGTGTTAGGGTCCAAGATACTAATCTTTGTAGACACATTGACTTCTTTAGTGCGAGTCTCTTTGGAATCCTCCTTCTTCAAACTGCTATTTAGCTCCCTGATTATGTTATCTCGTTTATGGATTTTGTCCTTCTCATCCAGGATGTCCCTTTCCAGCCTTTGAACATCTGATTCCATTTTAATGCTTCTATGTCTGTTCATTTGATTTCTTTCACTCATCAGCCTAGACTGCTGGTGGAAAGAGATGCTGATGTTTTGTCTTTCAGATTCCAAAGTTCTCAGCTCTCTCTGGAGGTTTTCTTTTTCTCTTTGCAGTTTGTCCTGGTCATGAATCAAGTTGGTCTCCTCCTGAGATGTGGTCGTTTTTTTACTTGCTTGTCGCTGCAGTTTTTCATTTAGACGGTGAATTTCATCCTCAATGTCTCGTCTGGCATTTTTCTTCTGAATTAATTGTTCTCTAAGGTGAGACCGTTCTGCTTCCACAGCTTGATCTTTCTCTACACGAACAACGTCTTTATAGATGGTCTTCTCAACCGACTTCTCTCGCTGCAAGATTTCTATCTCAAGTGTCAATTTCCTGATGTCTCTCTCTAAACGCATAATGTCACTGCTTTCCTTATCCATGTCTGTTCGAAGACCATTGGTAAGTTTATCTAGTTTTGGATCCCTCTCAACTTTTAGAACTTCCTCTATGACTATGTTCTCTTCGATAGCAGGTGGGGCAGTTTCTAGCTCATGGATTCTGGATTTAATTTGTCTCAGCTCAGTTTCCACCTGGATCTTTCTTTGCCTTTCATCACTGTTCCTGATGGTTATCTCCTTGTCTTCTGTGAGTGCTCTCATCTGTTGTACCTCAAGCTCCAATTTTCTCCGATTCTTTACTTCTTCATCTAGACTTCTACCTAGCCTATCATGATCAAGGATTTGCCTTGGATCCTTTTGTAGACGCACCACCTCTTGCACTACTACTTTTTCCTCTGGTTTTTGTCGCTCAAGCTGAATGTATTTATTCTGAAGGTCAAACACCATTTCCTCTATGGTTCTCCGCCTCTGAGTTTCTTCACGGACCTCTCTCCTGAGACGATCTGCCTCCTTCTCCAGAAGTGGGTCATCAACATACTTAGTTAAATCTTTAGTGACAATCTGTGTCTCAACCTTTGACTTTTCTGCCTTCCATTCATCCCTGTCTTTTCTAAGACGGAAAAGCTCATCTTGCAAAGTACTGTAGGTTTTTTGCAGGGAATATACTTGATCAGACAGCCTCTGTATTTCTCTTACATTCTCTGGACTTCTTTCTTCTTTTACAACGTCCTGAACTACTTCCTTATACTCAATTTTGGGTTTCTGTGCATACAGCACTCCCAGCTCTGTGTTGACAAGACTAATTTGTCTCTCAAAGTCTGAGAACTGTCTGCTATTGTCCTGAAGCTCCCTTCTCAAGCGAATCATCTCTGCCTCTGTCTCAGGTGACACCCTGAAGTTCTCATTAATTATTTCTTTGACTTCCACTTTGGGCTTCATCCTTTGTATTTGCATATGGTGTGACTGAAGGTTGCTAATCTCAGTAATAAGAATTCTGTTCTCATTTCTCACTTCTTCTATTGTAGTCAAAAGATCTTTAGACTCACTTATGAGTCCAGGGTCCTGCTCAACCCTTTTCACCTCCTTGGTGACAACTTTTGGCTCTAAAGTTGGGATGAGCCTCTCAAGAGTATTGATCTGGCTCCTGGTTTGGGTGATTTCATTTTTCAGTGATTTGCTCCTCTCACCTTCATCTGAGATAGCCATCTGAAATGTCCTAACTGACTTCAACATTTCTGGATCTTTTTCCAGTCTTACTACTTCTTTTTGCACCACCTTCTCTTTTATGTTTTGCTTCTTTTGCTCTAAAATTGTCATCTCTGTTTGTAGGTGAGCCTTCTCTTGATCTTTAACTTTAAGTTCACTTCTCAGTTTGCTTATGTTTTCTCGAATGGTTGATGCTTCTACATCTAACTGAGGGTCTTTCTCTACCTCTGTCACTTCTCTTGTCACTAGCTTGGGCTTGGTGTTCTTAAATTCACTTTCTAGGCTACTGATCTTTCTGGACATTACCTCAATTTCACTCTGTGTTTTGGTGCGTTTCAGTGCTTCTTCATGAATTTTCTTTTGAAAGTCTTCCACATTGGCCTCAAGCTTTGGGTCACGGTAATACTGCAGAACCTCTTTCTCCTCTACTCGCTCTACTCCTCTTCGATTCTTCAGAGATAAATATCTGTTCTTGATGGTGCTCAGGCTATTTTCTGCATTGGAACGTTTTGCAATTTCCTCCTTTAACTCTTTCTGGAGAACTTCAGTGTCCTCAGCTTTTTGTTGCATCTGTTGTTGTTGTACAGCATTTACTTTTACCACATTCTATGTAAAAGGAGAAAAGACTAATAAATATTTCAAAGATGATTAGTTTAAACACTTCATTTAGATGTTTTGCTTTTCATAACAAAGATAAAATGGATTTTAATATAACATGATACAAATGATCCCTTCTGATCACTGGTAAACTACGAAAAATGTTAACAAAAAAAATTACATAACATTAACACAGTCATAACATTTTTTACCTCAGCCTTGATGGACTTTGCTAAGTTCATCTGGTTGAGTAATTGTTCACTTTCAGCAGCTGTCTCAGCATATTGGTTTGTAAGATCCTTCTCCTGTAGTAAAACAAAATGAATAATTAATTGTTTAATTGATATTAGGTATTCTATGCCATATTTTAAATTTTTAGGTATCTTACCTGTTTTGCAACAGAGCTAGCTAGGGTGGAGGTGTGAAGTCTTTTAGCATCTGTTGCAGGTATGTCATCAAGAGTAGCTTTGTATTTAACACAATTCATCTCATATTCCTGCCCCAAAAAAAGTCAATATACAATTTAATAACATAGTTTTCACATTTCTATTGTGTGTTTTAGTGTAATGGAAAAATATCATATTAAAATCAGTATCTTAAGAACAGGTCATAGCAATGCAAGATTGACATTACAAAATTTTGAGAATATAGTATATTGTGTGAACAGTTTTAATAATTGATGTGAAAATTTCACCTACTCTGCAAAAATAATTACGTGGCATAAGATCGTTATATGTATTTAACATTTAAAACAAGACATCTTTTAATGAGTAGGTGGTAAATTTTCACATGAATTATGTTTATATGTGTAATATATACCTCTCAAAATTCTCTAAATATTATGTTGATTAATCTTGTATTGATACAATTGATACAAATTTATTCTTGTAATTTTTGCTTTTTTGACATTCTTAAAATACTTCAATCTCATAATACAACAAAATATTACAATTTTAATCTGACAACTTTAGTCTCCTAATTTTGAATTTATTCTCAAAATAGTATAACTATAATCTTAGATGTATTTTTTTTGGGGGGGTAAAACTTTATTCAAGGTGTCCATAATACAGAGTTATCACCTTAAAAATACTTAGCAGTAGCCGTTGAACTTGCATAAATCAAAATATACTTACAATGTTGTCATGATTTCAGTCTATGTTCCCCTGTATTGGTTTATGGACTCTTATTTTTAAGTGTTTGTTCCCTATTGTGTCTGTGTTCGATAAAGTCTGTTTAAACCGCTCTACAAAGTCTGTTTCCCCCTCTCAGCCTAATCCTGTTTTCCCATGTGTTATTATTCCGTGTTTCGATCTCTGCCTGGTTTTTTGGAATTATGCTCTGTCTTACCCATTGGATATTGTTTGCCAGTCAACTGACCATTGCTTGTTTCCTGAACAGTTTGTACTTACAGTTTGTACTAGTCTTGTGTTTCCCCTTTGTCATACCTGTATCTTTGACTATGTTTTTGAATAAAGCTAAGCACTTGGATCTGCACGCCTCTGACTGCTTTATTACACATGTAATGGTAAGTTGTGGAAAAGTTTGTACTGTTGTAGTTTTTAATTATTTAGATGTAATAGGCTGCAACTCTTACACATTTGTAACAGACAGAGTCTGTTAAACAATTACTTATGTAACCAAAGGTTGTCACATGTGTTGCAGACCTTATACAACAAAATTATAAATTCAAGTATACAGACAGAAGCTTCTTAAAATAAAGTGTATCAAGATTGTATTTAAGTGTATTTTATGTGTACCTTTAGTGTACACCTTATCGAGCTGCACCTTAGCTTGATTTAACCCATTAGTAGACAGCTTAAATACATAAAATACCTTTCTAATTACATTAAAATTACAGAATATTACAAAGGCATATGCTTTAAAATAAAGTGTATCAAGATTGTTCTTAAGTGTAAGTGGCTGTGTAAAAGTCTCGGTCTGTTACATGTGTGTAACAGTAACTGTCTGTTACATCTACATAATTACAAACTGTAATTACAGGCTGTTTCATAACTTCGTTCCATAACTTTGCATAAGTACATTTTATTTAATGTAAGTACAATGACTACTAATAAGTACTTAATTAGGCAATTACTCTGTATTATGACATCAAAAAAGTTTTGCAATTTTATATTTATTTTTTAATGGTTCAAAACTGTCATGGTTTTATAACCCCAAAGAAATAAATTTATATTTGGTGAGTAAGTCTGGATTAAGACATTTACTGTAGCACAAATACATAACTTACTTTAAGAGAACTCTGGAGATCCTTGGAGAGATCAACCACCCTGTCCATATCATCGCCTTTTCTCTGTATGTCCTCTATCACTCTCTTTTGAGTAGAAAAAAAAACACATTGAGAATTGTACTGTTTATTTTTCCTATCATTTATTTTTAGGTAATTGATATAATCTACAAATCTAACCTTTTGAGAGTTCTGTTTTGCATTGACTTGAGACAAATCATCTGTGGGGTTAATCTTGTTGTTAGGTAGATTATATAAGAAGGAGCTTAGCGATTGGCTCACATTCTGGAAGTCCTGGTGTTTTGTGTTAGCCTCTTGCAAAAGCCTCTCTCTAAGGAAATATAAAGACATCTTTAAGACAACATGTTTATACTGAAGCAACAACAACTTTAAGTTTTAGATTCAAATATTATTTTAGATTAAGGCAAGGCAAGTTTATTTATATAGCACATTTCATAAACAATGGTAATTCAAAGTTCTTTACATAAAAGGAAATAAAATAATCATAAAAATAGCCACAACAATAAAACAAAGTTAAAAAAAAACCTGAACTAAATAAAACATTAACACATTTATTTAGCCTGAGTATAAATTACCTTTCATTTAGCTGGTTGCTCACATTGGCATATCGGCTTTGAAGATTCTTAACTTCTGCTTCCTGTCTGCGTATATCAGGACAGTACTCCTGGTAACCCTGCTGAAGTGAACTGCATAACTTCTTAAGTGCCTCTAAATCCTCGCTAAGCTTGTGCATCTCACTTTGTGCTCCAGCAACATCTTTTCTCAAATCCTGGATGAAAGACAGGATATTTTGTTAGTATGCATATGATTCAAACATTTGTTATGTGCCATGGCATAACCTGAGATGCAGTTTCCAAAATCAAATAGCTTTGTTTAAATATTTGTAAGATATTTTAGAAAACATTTTCATGAATGTCTTTACCATCAGTAAAAAAAAAAAGGAAGGAATAATATCTATATAGTTTAATGTCAAAGCTGTGGTTATGTAGCCCCAGGGCCCGGTTTCTCGATAACGCAGACTATTCACGCGCTAAAAAGACTCTTAAGATAAATCAATCTTACGTTAAGTGATAACTTTTCTAAGTGTATTTCTCGAACTGTCTCTTAGGAGTCTTCTTAAGTCGCTGCCTCCTACGTCCGACGTTACAAGGCGCTGTCTACAGTGAAGGTCCTG
>JAUCMU010000104.1:7470404-7483543 GCA_032275025.1 Enteromius treurensis
GTGATTCATATCTGCATAAAATAGAGATTCTAAGCTTTCAAATGGTACCACCTATGGGGTTATTGGTGCATGCAAAGAGTTAAAAATTCAAGGCACAACTTGAATGTATTTCCGCAGAAATATAAAGCAGAGCTTACCTAAAAAGTAATTTGTAGTGATGAAATACATTCACTTTATTAAGCGTACATTGCAAGAGGTTCCAAACTTTTATTACTATTAATCCCAAACACAGTTAACTAATTTATGTGAATGTGTTCTAAAAAAAATGTTAACCACAGCTGATAGTTTAGCTGCATTTTGCAACTTTTTTGGTTAAAACTGTCTTGCAGCCTGCCTTGCAGCGACTGTAACCACTGTCCATTCTTTTACAGAAAAATAGTTGTTTATTCATTTGTTTTACAATCATTTGTTTTGTTTGTGTAATATTTGTTCAAACATTGGTGTTTGTTAGGCTACATATTATTTTACTTAAAAAATAAATTTATTAAGTGTCGTTAATTCTGTTCTCAATTAGTTTTAGTATTATATGTATTTTTTAATATTAAAAACACAACAAGTAGTACAGATAAGGTACCATTAAAGTACCGGATCGATAAGTGGTATCGATAGAAGTAGTAATACTGTTAAAACCTTAACGATACTCATCCCTAATCTTCAGCTTAAAGTGCAATTTAAATGCTTAACTAGGTTATTCAGGTTTATCAGGCAAATTAGGTTAAAATGGCAAGTCATTGGACAGTGAACAGTGTTTTTTTCTAAAGCTAATCAAACTAATATTTTCTTATGAGGACTAATAATATTGACCGTAGCAGTTTTATTTTTATTATTTTATTCAAGCAATTATAAGAAATCAATAAATGGAAATAATGCGAAAACATTCCCTTGCTCTGTTAAACATCACTTGGAAAACATTTGAAAAAAAAAAAAAAAAAAAAAAAAAAAAAATCACAATTTCACAGGGTGCTAATAATTTAGTCTTCAACTGTATATAAACACAGCTAGTGCATTCGAATAGTGAGTCCCCTTCTATTTTCCAGAGCCCAGAGGCCTATTTGAACCCCCAAGCTGATTTACTTATTTTACAGACTGATACACAAAACATTAACGTAATATAGCCTATTCAATCTAGCCTAGTGCAGTAAAAGCTGTGCAAGACAAACGCTGCTCTGCATACGCACTGCTTGAGTTCAGTTGTGCGTGAGATGGAATGGAACGCTGAAAGCAAAGTATACCCAGGTGACTCGTGTGGTGTGAAACCAGCGTAACAAGCACATTTGGCCACTGCCCGTGCAAAACCGCATGTGACTTCAGGCGCCATCACGCCCGCTGTGAGTGATTAACACAAGATCAGATGAGTTATGCTCGTCTCCTGTCCTTAAAAATATATTTGGCTGAATTGTATAAATGCTGGATTAAGATCGTGTGGGGGTGGTCAAAATGAGTGCCTTGCTTCGTTATGTGCACATCACAAACATACCTAGACAAAAGGAAGGAATGCACCAATTCAATAATCATCAGGTATTGGCTCTAACTGGATAGGGTCATTTAACCCTCATGTACTGTTCGAAATCAGGTCACTTCCTTTAACGGACAGGGTTAAATTGACCCTAATTGGATTCAATATTATTTTACAAAAAAAATAACATTATTAAGGGAGTAAAAAAACAAAAAAACCATACACTCAAGTTCAATCAAACTTTTAATATCAGTACTTTTCACACATTTCAAAAGAATGAATATATGAATTTGTTATTATAAAAATGTTTTTAACCACTATTTTTGACTACCACTCTTCACACCTATAAAATGTTTGTGATTGCACATTGTTTAATGATATATTTATCTAAACCTAAAGTAGTCTTGACAAACTATACATCATTTGAAAGGTTTCTGACTTGTTTTCATATTTGGTGACTGTTTTTCAAAAAAATTACAGAGCAATAGATAAATAGCGATAGAATCTCCATCTGTGCCAAACACTTTTATTCTGTATGTACATATGTTTTTGTGTTTTAGAGATTCAAGAGATTTAAAATTCAAATCAAATATTCAAGTTACTTCCCAAAATATTTCTGAATAGGATGTCTACTTCATAAATATTTTTTTAAAATATGGAAAAATATGGTTCATAACACATGAAAATCAAGAGTCCCTGTATATCACCTAGTGGAAACGTTTGGTTCTGCATCCACAAAATCTTAATATCTCAATAAAAGTTTCTCTCAAAATCTTTTGAGATATCAACCTAAAACAACTTGTTCAGATGATTGGCTTTGATTTTCTTAAAGATTCTGTGGCAAACATGCCTTGTAAATTTTTATATTTTCTTATTTATTTAAACTTTCATAACTTTCAAATTTTATTTATAACAGTTTTGGTCAATTTTACAATAATGCGATGTGTCACCTTTAAAACGATATCAATTTTGCACATGTGCTCTGAAGTATTCAAATTTTATAATTTTTAGCTGAAAAGTCATTTTTTGTCTATGCTCAAAAGTGGGACTTCAAGTTGAAGGGCTGAACAGTTTCTGTTAAATCAGATCTTCAGAAATTTGAAATTAAAAAGTTGTTAAACTTATCAGTAGAACACACTTTAGGACTAGATTTGAGGAGCTCTGACGTACGACATAGGAATTTGTTGTTATTTTCTGTGTATTTCAGTTGCTTTTGAATGGATGCCTATAGGAGGAAAAATGTACCCACAAACGTATAAAGATTTCTGTAATCATATTTCACAACACATCAAGCATGTTGAAATTTATGCATGTTCCTGGCCCTAAATGAGGAAAAGTCACAAAATCTCAAGAAAACAAACATAGATTAGAATTTCAAGTAGATTGTGGTAAAAAAAAAAAAAAATGGTAAAAATGAGCTATGTAGAGTGGCCTGGAACCCTGGAACAGTACGAACGTAACTATTTCTGTTTTGAAAATTTCAAAACACATCAGCGAGTTGAAACTTTGCATGCATGTTTATGACCCTAAATTAGGAAAAGTCACAAAATTGAAAAAACACAGAAGTTAACTGATATTTCCAACAACTTAAAAATCAAAAAGGGTCAAATTGACCCGGAACAGTACATGATTCCCCTTAAATTTCCCTTTTCGACTTTAAATTCTTCCTCAACCCCTTGAACTATATCCTACTGTCATCGTCAGCATTTCCTGGGTTTTGGTTTGGACTAGTGTTGTCAAAAATATCAATATTTCTATAAATATTGATACTGAAATATCTGAATGTTACCAATATTAGACTTTTCAGATCCTGTCCCCATCTCTTCACCCAATACTTTCCAGTCTGCTCTTAACTGTCCTATCTAATACAAAAAGCCATTAACACAGGGCAAGTGCGCACCATTATGTAGTTGTTTGAAATGCACTTGGCAAAGAGAGCAACAATCTCTTTATTATCTTCAGCTGTCATGTTCCCATGACAACCGAGCATATCTGCTGACAGACTCCATGCTGCATTATCACGGGAACATGATGAAGATGAGGAAATTATGCCTTTGCCAAGTGCATCATGAAAATGATCATTTTCATTTGGAATTTGCCCATGAACCGTACAGTATAAATAAGTGTAGTTACACCCCTATCTCACATTTATTTTTGCGTGCCCTTCGTCAAATTCGTTCACGCGTCATTCAAGAACATTTTGGGTTAATTTGTTACATTTATTTATAGTATTAACTATTAAAGCGGTTACATCTTAGCTGATCACAGTTTTTAATCACAGAAGGACAAAAGTCACTACTATCATAGTCAGCACCACATGCAAATACAAAAAGAATTGAGAATGAGTGGGTTTACAGACCTGCATGATAGCAGCTTCATTGTCTGCCAGACCTAGCAGGAAGATTCTGGCCTTGTCAATTTTGACAGGCACTGTACGACCTCTCCACTCAACCTCACTCATTACAGCTGCCTGCTTAGCTCTCGTCTGAGTAATCAGTGCCTGAGAGACAGAAATAGAGAATACAAATGTAAAGATTTTAAACACTCTAATGCAACTTACTAAATTTTAAAAAGTGCAGGTTAAAATAAATCCATTTGTAATTTTCTGAAAAAAATAAAAATAATATACAGAGTTTAGTAAGACATGTTTTGGTATGCCATTTTGTCCAAGAAAATGCAAAAGGTTTACATAATATATTAGATCAATATATTAATACATCTGGACTATCAAAGTCCTTAAAACAGGAACAGAGCTGCCAAGACAAAACCCTGACCTCCAATTTTTCGGCCATCAAGCCACCACCTCCTCCTGCACTCAGTCTCATCTGCATGAGGTCATTTATAGCATTCTGGTCACCTAGAAAAACACAGCAAAATGTATATAAGCAAAATGGCTGTGGTCTGTAGAAAGTAGTCAAAGTATGCATGAAGGTTAAAACAGAGGGAGGACTCCATGTGCGAGCATTTCCAAAGATCCTTTACTGCTAGTCTTTCATTCAGTGGAAAGAGCCTAAGAAGCTATTTCCAGTAATGCAGGTACAGAAAGTTTGGTACATGGAAAATATATATAGTGCCCCAAATGATTTGCACAAAGCCATAAAACGTGGACGGACCCACAAAGAAATCATGGAACCAAATCATCAAAATTTCTGTATAAATAAGAATTTTCTGAGGATGGGGTTGGGGGTCGTCAATTCATACGTCCCTTTTATTGTAAAATAATAAAATTATAATAAAGTAATGTTTTTCAAGTTATTTTATGAACTGAATTAATGCATGGGAATGAGCAAAAAAAGGAAACCGGTAACTCAACCAACATTTTAGCAGTTGTTTAGTGTGTTTTTACACACTAGAAATGGCAATAAATCAATTAAAAAGCCTATATTATGCATTTCAATAGCAGTCAACAATAAAACAAAAAGGTGGAAACAAAACTTAGATTGTTCTCAGTCAAAGGAGACCGACCTTGCAAACACAGAACACTCTCCCAATCTTAGTGCTTAGTTCTTTTTAGGTTTTACATTTTGCAACTGTAAAATAACATTCCTATAACATTGCAGGAAGGTTATTTTCAAATAACCTAAAAATAACTTCTACAGAACATTCCCTAATGGTTAGGGCTGTCATGATTATGAAATTTGGCTGACAATTAATGGTCTAATAAATCATATAAATATAATGACAATTAATTGTCCGTTTTATTGCTTTGACATTTCATTCTCATATAATTTTTTGTTTGTTCATTAAATAATCTTCACACATTGCTGTGATTATTTAAAATTAAATCTTTTGCAAGTTTTTCCAGGCAGGAAGTAAATTTAAATACCCACAACACACAAAAGCAATCATTTAATGAATGTATCTTTCAAAAACTAAAACTTCATCAGAAATAAACAGTGTCCATAATCAACAGACTGTAAATATTCCCAAAATAAAGTCATTATGCACATATTACAAAAAGCTGAAAATATAAATAGAATTAAATGAAAAAATTTCTTTAAATGCTGTTGTGTCCACTGTATTGAATGGCTGCATTTTCTTTGCATTATTGCACATTGTACTGTCAGTTAAGGAGCACCATCTGATACAGTCTCATTTATACTCGTCTACACCGGATGTGAGCGGTGCAACAAAATACAATAGAACCTATTCTGCTGTCTATACTGGATACAACACGCCGACAAAAACTAATGCTGCATTCTATATAATACAATACAAAATTTATTTTAGTGGTGGGCCGCTATTGGCGTTAACGTGCTGCATTAAAAAAAAATTGTTGTTAATCTATTCACTAGAGATGCTCCAATCAGCATTTTTGTGGCCGATTACCGAGATCAAGATCATGATCTGCCGATTGCCGATCACAGAATGGCAGGGGAATGGGAATCTTTTATCTATAATCTAGCAGAGTTTGCACCATTTGTAGAAACTCTAAATTAACTATATTGAAAATAAAAACTGTAGAAATAGGCTACAGTCAAGATCTTGAAGAACGTACAGGTTACTTTCGTAACCCAGGTTCCCTGAGATACAGGAACGAGTACTGCGTAAGACGCTTATGGGAAATACTCCTTACTGAAGCCTATTCAATCACGCAGTGAAACTGCAACGGCCATTGGTCGCTTGCAGTGGTTTAGATTAAACCAATCGTCAGTGCGCCATGTTAGAGCAACCAATGGGCGTTACTCCCGCCGAAGCCCGCCAAAGTGGGCGGGGCCAGTGTATATATATATGCTGTCGCCTTCATCTGCTAAGTTAAGTACTTTGACTGAAGCGACGAACACTTACAGGGCGGCAAGAGATACTCGTTCCTGTATCTCAGGGAACCTGGGTTACGAAAGTAACCTGTACGTTCCCTGTCGATACTTCACTCATACTGCAGTATAATCCCGACGTGCTGTGAGTGCAGAACGATTAAGCCTGACAGCGGACCTAGGAGAAACCAGGGTCGTACAGTCATATAAGCATGTGGAGGAGAACTGCTCCTCCACATATGCAATAAATCGTCCTTACACTTTAAGGTGTGTGATCCTGTGCGGTAGGGCATGTTTTTTGGCCAACGCTGCGAGCTAAGACAGGTGAAGTCTTAATGTATCTGCCGTTTGGTTGCAAACCGGCCAAAACAGCAGAAAGCAGAATACATTAGCAGACAGTGTTTCCTGTTATAGCGGCCAAACAGCTAAACATTCTGATACAAAGGCCATAGGTTAAGTTCGTGGTTTGACAGTATAGCCGCCAAGCACAGCGAACTAGATATATTATCCCCTTACGCAGAGAGGGCCCTGGCATGCAGAGCCGGGACATGTAGGTTGTAAAACCTGGTGAAAGTGGACGGCGAAGACCAGCCGGCCGTTTCACCTCTGAAGGCTTCGTTGCTGAAGGAGAAGAATCTAACTTTGCAGATGAAGGCGCCAGCATATATATACGCTGACCCCACCCACTTTGGCGGGCTTTGAAGGGAGTGACACCCATTGGTCGCTCTAACACGGTTCACTGCCGATTGGTTCTAATCTAAACCACTGCAAGTGACCAATGGCCGTTGCAGTTTCACTGCGTGATTGAACAGGCTTCAGTTAGGAGGAAAATAGGAGTATTTCCCATAAGCGTCTTATCAGACGCAGTAAGAGTGAAGTATCGACAGAGAACCACCAAGTGTTTATTTTAGAAAATAAGAACTTAATGCTACTGTAGGCCATCTTTCCCAAATAAGGCAGAGTAACTTAAAATTATTCCAAACAATCATGGGCGCAACCATACTTCAAAAGGAAGCTGACGCCATTTTTACGGGGTTGTTTTTAGGGAATATTTGCATTTATTCACATGCGATTGAATTAGCTATTCATGTGGTGGATTGTCATGATTTTGACAAATGCAGTACACTATGAAAGTTGCGGATCAGAAGGAATTGGGTATACACAAAGCCGACTGATAAAGAATGACTGATAAAAGTGGGTATAGGGCATATATCTGCATATACTCTCCACTACACTGCAGCTCCCCTTGTGTTTTTTAGAGAGATGTGCAGTAATCGCGTTGATCTGAAATCAACAGAATGAGATCAAACAATCACATGAGACGATTATTTAATAATCGTGACAGACTTACTAATGGCTCTTTTTGTGCTGTAGGTAATAGCAGGATTTTCCATTTGGCTAGCACCTCAAGTATATTTTAAACCGCTGGGAAGCACCAAATTACAATTTACATTCGGCAGACACACACACACACACACAAACAAAAAAGGGACACATTTTATCAGTTTCGCTTTGGAAACAGATTCTATGATCTCATTGCTATTGCAAGTGGTATACTCTACGGTTTAAAATAAGGAACAAATTTTGAATATATAACAATAACACTGTTACACATGCACGTTCTGGAGTAAACAAACAGGCGACTGCTTATTTTAACTGTCATTCCTGCAACTGACATATTGAGTATTGTGTTTCCTCTATGAAAAAAACAATTGTCTCTTAACTAAAGGTGGCAGAACAGCTGCAATATTGAGTGTTATGCGGTCTCATATTCATGTATATACAGCCCACCTTTAGCCAAATACAGTCTCAGTTTCTCACCAATGTTATATGCGCAGTATCGGATGTTAGGTGAAATCTCTTCCACTCTCTGATGATAAAGTACTGCTTGCTCCTCAGTAAAAGCACTAGCCAGTTTCTCATAGATGGTCCTGCAAACAGTCAAGAGAGAAAAAATATATATATATTTAAACATAATATACATGAAAAACATACACCAAGCATTAGGGATGCACCGAAATAAAAAGTATGCATGAACTTGGCCAAAAAAAATGAAGGCCAAATACTTTTTCGCCAAAATGTGCTTTTTACCGTTTTGTCTAGCTTTCCAAAACAATTTAATAAGATTTACTTAACACTGAACATTTCTAAAATATACTTATACCAACTTACTATACAAACAAAGCACAATTTAGCTTGAAGTCATCATACGGCAGTACATGCACTTTTTCAAGCTGTTTGGACTGAAATGTTTGTTGGGAGTGTGATCCACAAGTATTTTTATTAAATTAAAAGAATAATAATTTGCCCCTTCTGAAATCAAGCCATTCTCAAATGCATGTCAATGTGGCGTCACAACGACAGAGGCCACTCCCACAATATTTGATTGACATCGGCGTGTCACACAGACTGAACTGGTGTTTTACCTCAGACCCGCCCTGAGTGAACTGTCATCAGACCGAGACGCAGAACTCCTAAGCGATTAAGGTGTTTTGTTGTTGAATGCATTAATGAACATAGCAGTAGTGATTTACCCCCGACATCTGAGTGACTGAAGATGTTTTTTTTTTTCTTATCAGTGTAAAAGACACTAATATTGTTGATTTTGGTCAAACAAGTAAGTGTCGTATACCATTCTAATCTGTTAAATGTCTACTTTTTTTGAGTTCACTCTCAGTAACAACCAAAGTGTGTGCTTTTGCAAAATAAGGAAAATAAAAAGTGTGCAAGATTTTTCTTTGTTCTCTCCGCAAACTGTTTTTAAAAAGCAGTCACTAAAATTAACTGAAACTCCGCGAAAACATGACAACACAGATATGAGAAATATATCTTTAGAAAGCTTGAAGTTTCTGCTTTTAAATGCAGTAAGTGCACATTGAAAACAAATATTGCTTGTTAAAGTAATAAGTAACCAACACTGAGTTTCTCAATCTGATGTCATTAATTTTAATGTGACATTTAATGTGTACATTCGCTTTGTCATTACAATGTCCATGTGAGAAGACCGCGACATGGACACGCCCACAACAGCTCACGTGCTCAAGCGCGGAAGAACAGAGGAAACAAAACAAACAGCGCTGACTTCAGCAAAGATGATAACAGATGGATTTACCTCAAGATGCGGCGTACGATCTGTTCCAGTTACTCTCATGAGTAAGTACTGTTTGTTTTGTATGAGTTTGCGTGGTATCGTGTGCTTTTGGTTTGTATGAGTTTGCGTGGTATTGGGTGTTTTTGATTTTTCCCCGAACTATACCTGACTAAAATGTCTGAATGTGAGTGAAGCATGTTGAATATGACAGGCTGTATGCTGTTAGCCTACTGTGTTCTGTAATATAACTAATACGATATAAAAACAATAATCACTAGTGCATGATGAACGCTGCTTGACATTATTATTGTTTGTTTTTCTTGAACTGACTAAAATGTTTTGAAATTGAGTGAAACGTTTTGATTAAATTTCTTTGGACGTGATGCTGTTTCTAACGTTTGATATAATAGACAATGAAACAAAATGATACATATACTAATATCAACATGCTCACAGATGTTTTTGTGTGTTTGTTTTGTTTTTAGTGATTAGAAACCTGCTGCATGATAAACCTAGATGACATATACTCGAGTCTCTTCAAGCTGATCACCTCAAGGAGTGCGTACCAACATCAGATGTTCATCTGCACTGATATTCTCTGGTAAAACAAACTCCCCGAATACTGATGGTGGTTATTTTTTCTTGAATTCATGCAAAGCAGCAGCAAACGCACAAATAACAGATATTCACAGGGTTCACTTGTTTTCAGGATTGACTTAAAATCTGTTCACATCTCTGTAGCTCTGTGTTCAATAATGTGTCTTTGACCTTTATTATGTATATTTTAATTATACTGTGTTGTAAATAAAAAAAACTAAATCATTAAAAAAAAAAAATCTCCTCCCATTCTTTTTAACCTGACTTACCTGTAACTGTCACTAATGGGCCATTAGGGGAGTGGTCTTTGTCTCTTCAGGTAATAAACACTGAATATTAATTGCTATTCTCACGCCCCGCATCCAAGCTTTCAGCCTCAAAACATGTCTTTTAAAATTTAAAACAATATATTGTTTTCTGTGAATAAGTAATTGAAATGATTTTCACATCATTCTTAAGTAAATATTCTAACCTAATAGGCTGGTTACTCTAAATTCCTATTCAGGACCATTCACTATAGCTTGGATGGCCTTATTTTAGAAAGTTTTATTTTCCCAAAACTTAACTACAAATATCTTTTTCTAAAAAATGCAAACATGTACATCCATCCTGGTCACATATTATTGTAGCACAGTTTTTGCTGTATACAAAAACAATTATGTGTTGGTCAATAGCATGTCATAAGTAGTTCAAATAATCACAAATATCAGAGCATGTCCAAACCTCTCAGGGACCCCAAAATCACCTCAGAACCCAGTGGGTTAAAAAGAAAATAAGAAGCTAAAATTACTTTTTCTAACTTGTTTCTCAAATATGTCGTTTAATCAGCTTAGAAAGAATACAAAAAACACATTACAGTGGGTCAACTGAACTTGTTCATCTCAAAAACCAATATGTCTGCAGACCATAATTGTGTCTCTACAAAATAGTATGTCACATTAAGCGAAGCTGTGCACTCTGCCTCTTTTCTAACTTAATGTTGTTTTCCCTTGCTTTTGTCATTTCCATGCTCCATTAGCATAATGTGGAAAGGATGTTTGATGACTCCCTAATGACAGGAAGATACCCTTATAGCACAAATTTACATATTAACAAGCTTTTACCTATAATGGCAACTGAAATGGAAAAGCGCAGTGCTAACCGTACTTATGAAGTGGATATACCTTGATCTCTGTATCCTTCTACCATATTAAAACCAGTCTGTGGATAGTTAATCAGAGAATAGCCTGCAATGACTGAAAATAAGGTCCTCTCTTAAAACTTTAGTGAGGGTTATAAAGTGATTGAGCAAAATGGAATAATGATGCACGCTCTGGTAAATGGCTACTGAAAGTCTAACTGTGGCTGAGGTCATAAAAACAACTAAAAGAAATGCATGATGCAACAGAAAAGTGTTATTAGCCTTTAGCTTAAATGTTGTAAACTTCAAAATTTTACCTGGCTGAATGCTGTAATTCTGCACTTTATCAATCAATCAATCAATTAATCACTTTTATTTATATAGCGCTTTTAACAATACAGATTGTAGCAAAGCACTGAACATTATCAAACAGGAGAATAGAGGGATGGTAATGTATAATGACGAGATTGAACTATTTATTTATTAAATGCAGAGACGGTCTCTGTAATCCAAACGACGATAATCACTAGAAATTTGGTGCCCCCAACTAAGCAAGCCAGAGGCGACAGCGGCAAGGATCCAAAACCCCATCCATGAGAGAATGGAGGAAAACCTTGGGTGAAACCAGGCTTAGTTGGGGCCAGTTCTCTTCTGGCTGGACGCCCAGCACCTAATTTCCAGTTCAGTTTTAAGCGCATGTCAGATTGTGCAAAAGTCTATGCAATGTTAAATGTAGATTTTATATATTTATTTATTTGCTTATTGTTTATCTATATATATTTATCTATCAACCTAGTTTTAGACTTTCAAAGCTGCTATAGTGTTACAATATTTTATTTTCGAGGACCTTGATAAAAATGTAGAGGAGTGGAAAGTATATCTTTCAAATGTTAAATTAAAGTCATGGGATTCTAAAAATAAAAAAAAACCCTGAAATAAATAAATACTGCATTTAAAAAAGGCATTTAAGTACATTGATCAAGTAAATGCACTTTATTATGTCCACCACTGCTCACAATGCTACTATGTTGATAATTCAAGCTTTAGCTTTATACACACATGTCATTTAAAAAGTAAAAGTCATAGTTTTTGTTATTTTATAGTTGATGTTTTCTTAATTTGCAGTGCTGGGCTCTCGCAGTCAACTTAGTTATGCATTACAATATTAGATTCCTCCCTAAAAAGTAACTTATTAAATAATGGTCAGAATTTTCCCGGTGGATTTTAGTGCCCCACTCCGCCCCTGGATCAGTAAGTGAAAGTTTCTTTCAGCTGAACAACTCACATTGTTAGAGAGTTAGGTAGCTGACATTTTAGCCTAGGATTAAGATTAAGCCTTGTCTGTGAAACCGGGGGTATAAGAAAAAATGAACGAATACCAGTTGTATTCGTCCACATAGCTAATATAAGCTTTTTAATTGCTAACTTGTCTCATAATTTTAGCAATCAACTGCACCCCTTCTAACTTTCATAAAGCTGAGGTGATGTGCTGATATTATTATAACATTAGTTAAAGGTTGAAGCTATCTAAGCTATTTGTTTTGATCTTCATTAAGGAGATTATCCCTCTGGAGGCTGAGGTGATTTTGGGGCCACTGAGATGTCTTGACATGCCCTGACATTTGTGCTTATGTCAGCTACCTACTACATTGTATTGGCCAACATGTATTTTTTTTTTGTATTCAGGACAAACTGTGCTACAACAATATATGAGAAAGACAAATGTACATGCTTGTGTTTTGTAGAAAAAAAATATTATGCGTGGTTAGTAAGTTTTGGAGAGAAAAAAATAGCTGATATAAGGTCGAAAAAACCACACTGAATGGGCCTGAATAAGACTTTTGACTAATCAGTCTTGTAGGCTAGAATATTTTCTCCACAATTATGTGAAAAGTATTATGTTCTTTCATTCACAGAAAACATTACAATGATTCACATTTTGTAAGTCAGTTTTTGGGTCAGAACTGCTGTATGCGTGGGAGTGGCAATGACCATGAATATTTATGCAATTCACACCTGGAGAGACAAAAGACACTCCCCCACAGGCTAATGTTCCCCCATCAAGGTAGAATGCTGTGAGGCAGCCTAAAGAAACAATGTGACAAGACTCAAAGACTTGAA
>JAUCMU010000104.1:7558736-7573573 GCA_032275025.1 Enteromius treurensis
TTGGTCTGAGTTACAGAAAGAAAAAGTCAGGTATGTAAATAATGTTTGTGGGATAATTATTGTTGGTTCTGGTAAAAATATATATTGCAATGACTCATTAGTCAAGCAGATTCTCTTGAATAGAATTGAATTAATTAAACAGAATTTAAAGGAGACCTACTGTATATTTATATTCTGATACGCCACACATCCACAGTATCAAACAATCTTTGTTCATCTTGAACTGGGCCTTTAAACAGACACTCAGTTTAGATTTTACTATTCTAATGAGACAAATATAAACGTGTTTGCACACGTATTTACTAAAAGAGAGATATTGGCCTCTTCTCATATTTTGGTGGTCTCTAAATGCACTTGGGACACATCCTATTATAGACAAAAATATTGGCACCCCTATATTTGTGTCAGATAATAAATGCACCACCTCTCCCAGAAACTTGTTTGCATTGGAAAAAGACAAATATGAGACATTTTACACAAATCTCCAAAAAATAAGTTCTGGACAAAATTTTTGCCTTCAAATTAAAATTTGGTTTCAAATGCTTTTGGAAACAGTAACTGAAATCAATCGCTTTCTGTAACCATCAGGGGGATTCTTAAAGCTATCTCTTTACTTACTACTTTATTTTAAGGTTTTCTTCTGGAGAACTATAGACAGATGCTCTGTGGGATTTTGATCTGGTATAATCTTGCCACTTAATCCTCCCAGTGCTCTATATTAAACCATATATAAATATTAATCATGCTTTGAGTCATTGTCCTGCTTTTAAGACCCATAACTTCTGATGGAAACTCAGCTTCCTGAAACCGGACCCTATATTGCACCCTACAAATCTTTGATAGTTTTCAGATTTCAGAATGGCATGCACAAAGACAAGACATCCGGTGTCTGAGGCAGCAAAACAACCCCAAAATATCTCTGTTACCTTCACCATGTTTGACTGAGGAGACCTTGTTTAATTTGTCTTTCTGTGTTAGTGTCACGCCTGAGCGTGTGTGGTCGCAGAGGAAGAAGGCAGATAGGCAGATTCCAGTATTTTCCAAATACTTTTAATAGATCCACGAAGGGAAGACGAGAACAGGCAGGGTTATCACACACACAGACGATATGCAACATTAATGATCGGACACAGGGAGTAAACTGAACGGGGCTTAAATAATACAGACAATCACAACTAAACTAGACACACCTGGACATAATCAAAGACAGACAGAAACTGGGTCACGGAGAGCACATGGGGAAAACCAACAAACAACAGTGCAGGGGCGTGACATTACCTCCCCCTCCCGGAAGCCGCGTCCTCGCGGCGTAAACCGAAACAGAAGGCAAAAGTCTCAAATCAGGAGGAGGCTTAGGAGGAGGACGGGCCACCAGGAGGAGGAGTGTGACTGGGATCCAAGGTGGTGTAGACGGAGGGAGGAGCCAGGAAAGAAACAGGAGGACAGTCCAAGGTGGTGTAGACGGAGGGAGGAGCCAGGAAGGAAACCTCAGGGAACCGGAGCAGGAGGATTCCGGCGGGACCCAGAACTCAGCCGTGATGTATACCCACGGAGGAGCGGACGGAGGGAGGAGCCACTGACGAGCCCGAGGCAGAGCCGGAGAGCCGAAGATCGATGGCGCCAGCGAAGATCCGGAGACCAGAGGCGGAACAGACGGCACCGGCGACCGATGCGGAGGCGTGGCTCCGGAAGACGGCAGTGACACCAGAGCGACAGCGGACTGAGGTGCAGCCGGAGGGAGGGAGGAGCCTGACGGAGCCGGCAGGACGGAGTGACGAGGCGCAGCCGAAGGAGTGGAGTCCAGAGGCGATGGATGGACGACGATCGACCAAGGCGGAGCCGGAGGGACGATGGAACCTGGTGGAGCTGACTGGCTGACGAGACACGATGGAGAGGAGGGAGCTAGGTGACGGCGAGACGCCGATGCGTCGGAGGGATGAGGTGGAGTCAGCGACTCTGAGGCTGGAGGCGGAGCTGAGGGATCATCCGGCCATGACGCCGATGGTAGCTGACAGATCCGTGGCGAAGACTGCCCACTGGTGGTGGGCTGAGGGTGAGCAGCGGGGCTGGCTGCTGACAGCGGTGGCATGGGCGTAGAAGGGTGGGTGGGCGGGATTTCATCCCCCTCGTCCGGTACCGGAACAGGCACAGAAACAGGAACTGGATGGCGCCTCCTCGGCGCGGGAATCGGCGGAATTCTCTGTGGTACCGGCACGGGGGGGCGCGCCCGAGGCGCAGGAACTGGAGGCATGCGGATGATACTGTTATCCGTGCCTGGCCCCAGATCGTCCAACTCACCCTCAGCCGTGAAGTGTTTGACGGAGCTCCTCTCCGCGCTAGCACTTTCGTCGGCTCTCCCCACCGTGTCGAGCTCATGCTCCGGCTCTCGCACCTGGACTGCCGTCACCTCTGCAGGCTCCGTTGCGCTCCTCGGCTCTGGCGTTTTCTCTCGCGCTGGCTCGTCGGCTGCGCCGGGCTCTGTAGTGACGGTAGCGGTGGGCTCGGAGATCGGCTCCTCACTGTGGGAAGCTGGTGGGCTGGGTTCTGGGTCCGGAGTGGCACTGGCGATTTCCTCAACGGGACAGACGGTGAAAGAGGATCCGTTCCTCGCCAGTGTCCACTCCACGAAGGCGGCGAAGTCCGCTCGAGGACCATCTTCGGACAGCGGCGCTCTGTGCTTAGGTTTCAAGCTCCTGTTGTAGAACGCACAGAGCGCGCTGTCCGGAAAGCTGGAGAAACAAGCAATGTGCAGAAATTGTCTTGTATGGTCCTCGAGCGAGAGTTCCCCCTGCTCCAGCAGGAGGAGAAAATAATCCGGGGTGAATGGGGTGTCCATGGGGAAAAACCGGGGTAAAAATAAAAAAAAAACCTGACAAAAACACGGAAAACAAAAAGGACTGTAAACGACACGCCGCTCACAATTATTTTGAAGGTCCGGTCATTCTGTCATGTTCCATGTGCTGGAAAGACGAGCAGAGATTTAGATTCTTCAAATAACAGTTATTTAATACTCACAAAAGGTTTACAGCAGGCAGGCAGGCAGGCAAATCAGGGAGCACAGACAACGTGGACACATACACACTAGGGATGAGCGAGTACAGCATTATCTGTATCTGTAAACCATATGAATGATCTGTATCTGTATCTGTACTCGGACTGGGCGGGGCCTTATCCAAAAGTGGGCGGGGTTTAACCTGGAAGTGGTTGGGGTTGTCTTTAACCAGTATGCTATTTTAAGCATGCAACTGATATGGGTTGATCAAAAATTGTTATATTTCATATTTATATTTTTATTTGTATTTATTTATTGCTGATTGGAAAACTACTTACATGACAGCATCAGCATTGAGCTTCAGATCAGTGGTTTTGGTCATGATAACAAACGAACTTTATGCATTCAGAACAAGTTTTGCAACAATAAATACAACACAGGCGGTTGCAATTTTGCAATTTTTTTTAATGAAATACAGCAAGAAAGTGTCAGACACTCAGTTCGTAAAGGAAAAAAGGCTGGTTAGAGCCAGCTGACGGTTTTAAAAAAAAATCTCCGACAGGCAGAGAGAGACGCGAGTCGCATTCAACCAAACACTGCGTCTGAACAAACCCCACGTTTACCAAAACTCAACTCGTTAATAAGTGAGTACTACAAACCAAAGTAAAAAACAAACCTGAAGCTAAAGAAACCCTCAACGTTAACGAAAAAGAGAGAGAGAGAGAACGCTGTTCTCTTCTTAGTGTTCTGTGTGTGAGTGATCAGAGCGGGACACAGCAACACAATAAATCTGTATGTGTGTAGCAGACAAAGTCAGCTGCCCAATGAGAATTTTCATTCAACCCGAGCACAGATATTGACTCGTATTACTCGTATGATATTCGTACTCGGCAAAACTGCTTTATCCGTACCGGATACTCGTTTTAGCCGAGTATCCGGCTCAACTCTAATACACACGTAGACACTTACATTAGTATACAACATTAATGACCGGACACAGGGAGTAAACTGAACGTAGCTTAAATAAAAAGGACAATCACACTAATAAACGAGACACACCTGAACGTAATCAACAACAGACAGAAACTGGGTCACAGAGAGCACATGGGGAAAACCAACAACAAACAACAGTGCAGGGGCGTGACACTAAGCTTTGATTAATCTAATTTACTCTTTGCTTTAAAAATCACTTTAATACTCTTTTTAAATCTCATCTGCAACATGATTTTGCATTTATATTTGATTATTTCCGTATTTCACTATTTGATCAGTTTTCTGTCTCATTGATGCACTTTGAACGCATGCTAATGGCATTGCACTTTACATTTAACAGGTACGAAGGGAAGGGTGAAATAACACTGTTAAGACTGTTTTATGTCATTTATCAGTAAAAGAAGAGTCAACACCTGTTACTTATGGAATACCAAAGATTAAATACTACTACTAATGGAAAAAAAAACGTTAAACATTGTAAACTTTTAGCAAAAGTATTAAATCTGTTTTACACATACTAAAACATCTGTAAAAGTATACTAAAGAACATACTTATGACACTAACCCTGTTCAAGTCTCCTTCTTTAAGAGTTAGCTGACATCTGCTTGCACAGTTGAATGAATGTAACCAAAAATTTATCTTAAGAGGTATTAATTCACGTTGAGTTTTTTAATGTTTGTTCTGCAGGTGAATGTCAGATTCAAATGAAAGTTCGAAAGTGAAGGCCAATGCACTTTTCTAGAAAAAACTATTTCCACAATAGCAGAACGCAACTGGTACTTTTTAGAACCAGTTTGGTTATTACAGCACAATCGTTTTCTTGTTCAAACATGGCCAACCTCTCATTATGCATCTTCCAAGGTTAAAACAATAAAAAAATATAAACCAAGAGATTTTGGTCTATCGTCTTGATCACGCATGTTACATAACCACGCAAAACACATTCACTTTGACAATGGAAGAAGCAGTGTTGCCAACATATCGACTTTGTCACTAGATTTAGCGACTTTTTAGACCCCTTTTGTGACAGTTTAAAAAAAAAAAGCGACTAGCGACAAATTTTGTGACTTCTGGGAAAAACTTTAGTGAGTCTCTGGTAGTGCCGCGCAGCAAGTTCGCTTACATGTGACGAAACTAACAACAAGGAGACTGTAAAGAAAAAAGGTGCATGGTCTGTGGTGTGGAATTTGTTTGGGTGTAGGAAAAGTGATACGAATGAGACTAACATGACTTGCAAGGTATGCAAGAGCACGGTTTTAGCAAGTGGTGAATTTGGGACATTCTAAAACGCTAATGTTAAAAATGTGGCTTAACACACCTAAAAACTGATGAGGGAAGCCCAAATTTCTGTCAAACCTTCCTTTTAGTTACCACTTACTACTGTCATAAGAACGAGACCATATTCGACAGATAAAGTAGACTGTCTGCTTAATCATTTCTAATACTTTATTTTGAAGGGTCCACAAAATACAATATATTAATATAAACTTTGCAAGTATATGTCTACTTATTCTACTAACCCTAAACCTATCCTAACAGGCGCCTTATATATGCAAAGTCTTGATTTCTGGCGGCATCATTACTGAGCGTTTTCTCCCTGTTTATTGCCTTCTCGTGTTTGATTTTTGACTGTAATTGTTTTCCGATTCTCGCTGCCTGCCGCGACTGTATGCCTGTTATTTGACCATGATTTAGCCTGTTCTACGTTCTTCTATCTGCCTGTGTTTTTGACCATTGCCTGCCTGACCTGGATATCAATAAAATGTTGCAAATGGATCCAAACGACACGAGGCTCTCACCGCTGCCACCACTGCGCAAAGCAGACCTGTGAATCCCCCTGCTCCACCAACCCCTCAACCTTCACCTGCGCTGAATCCAGCACGTCTCTCACTTCCTGAAAAATCTGACGGTTCGCCGGGCAAGTGCAAGGGGTTTCTGCTTCAGTGTGAGATTTATATGAAGTCACAGTCAATGTGTTTCACCGATGATGACACTAAAGTATCACTTGTCTGCTCTCTCCTCACCGGAAAAGCCTTTGGACGGGTAACGGCACTCTGGGAAGGGAGTCGCCTCGCCTTTCCGTCATACTAGAGCTTTCTACGCCAATTAAGAAAGGCGTTCGACCAAACCTATGACAGAAAGGACGCAAGACACTGCTACTGTCGCCAAAACAGGGTAATTCATCCGCCGCTGAGTTTACTATGTCTTTCCGGACTCTCGCTGCACAAACAGGCTGGGACAGCAACCCATTAATGTCATTATATCAGCGTGCTTTGAGTGAGGAGCTCCAATCCGAGCTGGCATGTAGAGGAGAGGATTTATCATTGTCCTCTCACCCGATCATCCTAGGCCTGCCGTGGCTGGAGCATCCTCTCATCTCCTGGAGAACACCTTACTGTCAAGAGAAATGCCTCACCAAAACCACCAAAATTATCCACCACGTCCAGTTATCACCAGAGGAACTCACTGACCTTGACACATTCCCCTCACCTTACAAAGATCTGCACGTTGCCTTCAGCAAAGAGAGAGCTACCAGACTTCCCCCACACCATTCCACAGATTGTGCTACATACCTCCTCCCAGGAGTCATACCACCACGAGGCCGGGTCTTCCCTCTCTCCCAACCTGAAACACAGTGCATGGATTGTTACATCAAAGAGGAACTGGATAAAGGTTTCATTCGTCCATCCATCTGTCCAGTACTGGCAGGATTCTTTTTCGTAAAAAAAAAAAAAAGGAGGACTGAGGCCCTGCAACGACTATCGGGCCCTTAATGAAATCACAATCAAGTATAGATACCCGCTCCCTCTGTAACTTCAGCCCTGGAACAGCTACGGTCTGTGCGCTACTTCACTAAACTTGAGCTACAGAGCGCTTTTAACCTCATTCGCATACCAGAGGGGGACAAGTGGAATACCGCTTTCTCTACCTCCACAGGCCACTACGAGTACCTTGTGATGCCGTTTGGGTTATCTAATAGTCCCTCAGTGTCCCTCAGGCTCTCGTCAATTACATCTTCAGGGATATGCTCCAGAAGTTTGTGATCGAGTACGACGGATTCTTTGCTGTCCCTGACTGGAAGCTTTCTCTGGAATATTGCAGCTGGATTCTCCCTGCCGCCGCTTGGCTTTATTTCAGAGCGATTATCTATGACTACTCACCATGCCTGCTCGCCGCTGCTCCGTCTGCGCGTCGACTCTTCACGCAGCTGATAGACACGACGAGTGCGTCGCTTGCCTGGGAAGGTCCCACGCCGAAGCTGCCCTCGCCGGACAGGACTGTCAGATGTGCCAGCTTCTCAGCATGGCCACTCTTCGCGCCAGGCTCGCGTCCTTTTCAGGACGAGAGCCTAGCCCTCGCGCTCCCCCGTTTTGCAAAAGACAGCTTGAAAGCCCCGCTGCCCCGTGAAGCCCTGGGGGAATTGCATATCAATATACGGTCCTTCCCTTTGGTCTCTCCCTAGCCCCCCGCACGTTTACAAAGTGCATGGACGCGGCGCTTACTCGACCATCTGCATCACCTGGGGCTCAGAGTGAACTTCACAAAGAGCAAGCTGTTACCCAGCCAACAAATCGTTTACTGGGAACAGTGATAGACTCTCACCAGAGCAGGCCGCGAACATACGAGCGAGCGCAGCCTCTTTCGAGTCTGGCCCTAAGCGCACTCTGAAAGTTTTCCAAAGAATGCTCGGTCTGATGTTAGCGGCCTCCTACACTCTTCGCTGCGAGAGTTCACTCGCAGCGCGGCTCAGCGCTTATTTCTAACTCGCTCCCTTCTAACAAAAATGAGATAGACTAAAATCATTAGCGCTTATACTCTCTTATCTCTCTGTATAAGGAGTTATTATGACTTGTGCTTGCTGACTGCCGTATTTTGCACCAGTCCCTGCCTGGTTACAAACACAGTAATGCGCTCTAAGTCAGCCCGATCCGGCCTGGCTTATGAACGGCATAATCATATATCAGGGTTTTCACTGTATTGACTGTTTCGCACTCAAACAGGGGTCTCGGGATATGATTACATCTATATCACTTACATATGTTATTACTTCGCAGCGAAATAGCCGCGAAATAGGCATTATTGCCTTTAAGTGATTGAACAGTGTATGCTTGTGACGTGTCAGACCTCGGGTTTCCCCTGGGTCCACTCTCAGGCTTCCAAGTTCAAGGACCTTTTAGCACGGCGGGATTATACTGTGTTCCCCATATGCGTCTTAGCAGACGCAGTACGAGTGAAATGTCGAAAGGGAACTTATAGGTTACTTCCGTTATCATTGTTCCCTGAGACATGGAACGAGTACTGCGTCCCGTGCCGTGCTATGAGAGGCCGTCGCTTCAGTCGAATTAACCTGAAGATGGCTGGGCTGGTCCCGCTGTTATATACTGCGGGATCCGCCCCCCTCATGCAAATAAGCATGACCGGCGGCCATTGGCTCGATGTAGGCGGCGCTTCGCCCATTGGTTAAACAAGTACACCCACAGCGGCCAATGGCCGTGCAGTTTCAATAAACCTGCGGCTTCAGTTAAGGGAAAAAAAGGAGTTTTCCCCATAAGCGTCTTAGCAGACGCAGTACTCGTTCCATGTTTTAGGGAAAGTTTTTTGTGGTTGTCCATTTTTATTTTTGTTATTTTAACAACTCAAGGAGCAACATGTTTGTGTACTTTCTAGAGATTTTAGTTCCTTTTTATGAATAAAGGGTTGGAAATGAATGCTTTTCTTGTTTTTTAGTTTTTTATCCGATTCATCGGAAAAATAAATCAACAGATTAATTGATTATTGAAATAATTGTTAGTTGCAGCCCTAACACCTTATAGGGATAGTTCACTCAAAGAAGAAAATTATCCTGTCTTTTACTCACCTTTGAAGCATCCTAGGTGTATGTGACTTTCTTCTTTCAGACAAATCCAACCAGAATTATAATAAAAATGGTCCAGACCACTCCAAGCCTTTGAATGGGTTTAAATGGGTGATAGACATTACACTTCGGAAGACGTTAAATAACGTGTGCATAGTCATAATAAAACATCCCTCACACAGCTCCGGGGGTGAATAAAATCCTGTAGCAAATCTATACATTTTTGTACAATAAATATCCATATTTAAAATTTCCTTAACGTCTGCTGTCTGTGGAAACCAGAAGCAGTCCCGGCGGATGTGTGCATCGTGCGTGCGTCTTTGGGATATGTAGTTTCAAAGGTTACTTTAGCAAAGGAAAACCAGTCTCCTCTTGGCTTACATCTTAATCCTACATTTTTCTTCACAGATACTCAGTTTGTGCTTCTAATTCATGACTGGCATTTTGTTTTGTTCTCTCTCCATGCTCATCACTAATCACGCAACACAATGTGTCAAGCCTGGACTGCTTCCGTTTTCCGTAGTCAGCAGACGTGACAGAAAAGTGCTTAAGTTTGAAAAATATAGATATTTACTGTAGAAAAATACATGTGAGATGTTTTATTTACAAAATATGTGCACATTATTTTACGAAGTGTAACGTCTATCACCCATTTAAACCCATTCATAGGCCAATTTTTTTTTTATAACTTCAGAATGGATTCATTCAGATTTTTGGGTGAACTGTTCCTTTAAAGCTATAAAAGTTATTGTACATCATATTTTCTATATAATATATGAAAATGATACGGAGTGCCTTCTGTATTCTTATTTATGTTTAGTGCATTTTTCTTCTCTTTGAATTGTTGGATAGAAATGGTACTTTATTCAAATATGTTTTATGGGTTATTCCAGTTTTGCGTACATGTTTAATAAGAATCTTTGGATGGAAACTTGGTAACTTGGAACTTGGTAACTTCATAACATAACTGACCACACGATTGCATGCATGCAGTTTCTTTCATGTTTTCATATTAAATGACACATATCACAGTGCCTTTGGTCATGCACTTAAAAGCGTACCCGCTTTATGCATTTAACAATTTTAAAAAAAATTGTTTTTATTCTAATTACAATTTGGACCACACTAATGTTTATAGATACACATATATAATTTATATATAAAATTAGTAATAAACACACCTGACTGTAGATTCTTCCTGCCATTTCTTTACAAGCCTGAAGAGTTTGAAAACGTGTGTTCCAGATGCAAAGATAATCTATGGATGACAACATTGCACCAGTCAGATACAGAATGATAAATGGGAAAGGGGAAAGGGGAAAGGAGGAGAGAAGGTGACAATCTCATTCATAAGAATGTGAAAAGCACTGTGCACAAGTCTTGTTTTTTTATGTCTTGCATTTCTGTAGCTCACATTTGTTCATATATAAAAATATGTAAGGCCTCCTACTTGCGCTACACGGAAATATCTGCTTAGTATGTTACTTATCTATATCAACCTGTGTTTGAGTGCTCTCTCCACTGTGGATAAACTATTTTCAGAAAAGTGTAATCAATCAAGTGTTCATTTATGAGAGAGGCAGGCTGTCTATTTTCAAATTGCCACTGTTTTTCTGCTGTTCTCCATTAACAGTGAAGCTGTGGCTTTAACTGCTTTAGAAGCAATAATGTTACCAACTCCTTGTTGAGAAATATAATGTAGGTCTTCAGTTAAACTATTTTATTGATAAAACTTCATGGCAGCACTAAAACATTTGTGCTACTGAATGTTTGTGCATCCTATGCTTGCTTTAGTTAAAAATGTGTTCTGTGAATGTAAATGATTTAATAAATATATTATAGTGAGTGTTTATGCTGGAATGTCATGTTAATTTCATGGATGTATTTTTGAAATAAAATAATCAGAACAGTAACGTGATTAGTTTTAAAATGAGTAATCAGTAATACAATTACATTTTCAGACTAACTTGCCCAGCACTGCTCGCCAATGCACACACACATTTGCCTGTCAAACTATACATCATGCAGTGACTGCTGCAAAACAATAAAAAAATGCCTTGAGAGTCCATGCAAAGCAAGTGACCTAGTTGATAATGACAGCCTGCATTCTGTTACAACAACAGTCAAGATATATATTGCAGCTATGCAAATGCATCATGGGTGAAAAAGGTGACAAAAATGCATTTGATTGGCTACAAAACTGTAAAAACAACAACAACAACAACAACATGTAAATAAACTTGTAGTTTTGTCATTTGAAACAGATACGAGTTGGTAATAATGGTACTGTAAACCCCCATTTGTCAGCAATAATGCTGCATACCCCTAGTGAAAAAAATTGATCATATGGTTTGAAGAGGAAGCATTACCTTTACAACCTCCAGCAGATGGGTGGGGGAATCCAACCACAGCTACATGAGCCTCATCAAGCACAACAATAGCACCAGAAATCAGTTTTTCTTCCCCAAGAGGAAGACTGAGACACAGGGAGCGAGATAGAGCCAGGACACCTTCAGCTCCTGTAGAAGAACTTCTGAGTGGCAACACACTCTCATAGACACTGCCATTCAAATCTTAAAGCGGAGTAATTGGCTTGTTAGTAATACAAAACTGTAATTTGGTTCAGATGATAAAATGAATAAAGAGAGACTTACAAAGGTACAACAGGTGTATGTTACTACCCCTGCATGTGGCAGAGAAGCTAATAGGTGCAGAGAGAACAGGTTCGGTCTCAAATCTGTGTTTCACAAGTGTGTTGGGGTTAAATCTCTGCACATATAGGCAGTGCTCTCCTCTCTTAACAAAAAAAAACAACACAAAACGGGAAAAAAATGTTTAGCGCTAATTTAATATTTCATTCATTATGCAATGATTGTACAAAGATCCACCAAGATTCAAAGAGACTTCAGCAAAAAAACCTGTTCTGTGCTGAACAAAACGATAAGCTGGTGCTCTGCCTTAATGATGGTGCTCCACCTGTAAAAGAGAATAAACAATCTTACACTTAATTTAAACAGGTCTTGAACACAAGTGTTCCCTAAACAGAATTAAAATTTTAATATTTACACAGAGCTGAATTCATCATACTTCGTACTACAGTCATATTACTTTAATGGAGAATGCTCTTCTAAGCTGTTGGCATTAACTTTGAGAGATCTAAGTGAATATAAGGTCAGTATATAGGCTATTAGACATAAGGGCACAGTACATACTCAAACCTCAGAATGTAAATAGAACATTTGAAAATTACTACAAACATCTGTATACATCCTAATCAAACTCTGACTCAACAAATGTTTATTTATTCCTAAAACATCTTCCCAAATGATTTTCAATATGAAATAATGGATAGCCCTTTGACAATAGAGGAATTAAAAACTGCCCTGGATCTGGATTCCATGAGTAGATGGGTTAGATGGGATTCCCCCAGAGTTACTGAAGACACTATGGGACTTACTAAAACCTTTGACTAATTTTGAATTAGCATTAGAAAAAGTTGCTTTAAACAGGGACCAAATCAAGGTTGTCCAATCACCTACACTTTTAAATTTATCCTAAGAATTAGAATTTTGGCTTAAGCAATCAGTTTAGGACAGTTTATTTATCTTGGAATGATAATTTTCCCCTCATTGTCTCACATTTTCAAAGGGAACTATAAATCTATTTTTGATAAAATTAAGAATCATCTTCTGTGTTGGTCTCCACTATGTTTTGCTTTTAATGGAAGGATAGCCACTAGGCTTGGGCGGTATCCAAATTTTTATACCATCAAACCTCCTCCCTATTTTACCTCGGCATACGATATTACAGTGAATAATAATAAAAAAAAAATAATAATAAAAAAAAGACTCAGACGGGGTCACCAAACTGTTGGCTTGTGCCTAAACCATTCAGAAACTGAATACCAAACACGAATACTGAAACAATAACAAAATAACATGTACGTCAATGTTAATACAACATTCAAACAGAATACAAAATACAACAGTCAAACAGAATTAAATTAAATTCCCTTCTCGTTCGGTCGGAACTCAAAATACTGCCAAACTGCAGAAGTTGTGTTCTTTTATGAGACCAGGTCATTGCGTGATAGAAACCTGCACCCAGTGCGCCGCTGGGCTAGATTACATGGGTGAATGCTGGTGCGAGCAGTAAGGTTCTTATGTTAGTGCTGGTTGCGGGAAAATATAATTATTTGCGGGACTCCAGCAAAATGGAATTCTCTTCAAATTAATTTAATAAAAACAAATGTTCTGTTATTTATCTACTGCACAAAAGCAACAAGAACGATTAAAATAAAGTAAAAATAATTTACAGGCGCAAGTTCGGAAGCTAATTCTCACATTATCTGAAGCACAATATCTGAAGAGCATGACACAGATGGAAGCTAAGTTTTACTTGTTTCTTCTACATTGCTTAAGGAAAAAAAGGCTAACGCACATTCTGAAGCAGTATTAGGCCAAATGCTTTAGTTTGACCACTTGAGAAATCAATGTTTATCATCATTTTGTTTCATTATGTATTTCTATGTTCTGAAAAGCTCCTCGTTCGCGTCCATGTTCATCATTCCATTGAATTAAACTCAAATAAAATAAAACAAAACATATTTGTTTATTTTCCATTTCTTTTTTATTTATATTCAAAAGGGAAGCAAGTGAAACCAATAAGAGTAGCAGGAAGCGGTGACAATAAAACTACTTATATGTTTACCTGCGGGCTTTTGCAGGCGGGAGGGACAAATGTTGAATACTGCAGCGGGAGAAAATAATATATATTTTTGCGGGAGCGGGACTGAAAAATTAAGTGCCCCTGCTGGTCTCTAGTGCGCAACTCGCCATCTTTCCCCACCTCTCTCTCCTCCACGCTGTCACATGATGACAACCACGTATATGCATTTTTAGGTATTAAATAAATTATATAAGTAATACATAAAAAACAATGCACTTATATAGGAGCACTTATGACGTTATAACGGTATTGAAACGGATACCTTTGCTATTTTTAGATCCCGCAGTATACCATATTACCATATACCATATTAGGTACCAAAATACCTTTTCATCCTATGATAAACTAGATAGAAGAAACTAGATAGTATGGCTTCTAGAGGTCTTGTCAGTATAATTTAAATCACTTATAGTACGACAATTTTCAAACATTACAACTGAAGGTTTCTGGGAAAGAGACCTTATCAGTGAGATTGATTGGGACTAGAGCCCGACGGATATTTCGGAATATATTAAACATTTTCCGATATATCGATTTCGGCGTTCTTTTTTGCCGATAAATGAAAATTTCAAAATTAAAATAAAAACGGACGAAATGCCCATTAATCATGCTATGAGTCTTGCATTGCATGGTTTGTCCACCAGAGAGCACTCTACACCCTCCCTATAAGCCCAACACTCATGGATAACACCATACATACTGCAACCTGCTAAATCAACCAAAGTCATGCAGGCGATTGGCAACAATGATTTTTGTCAGGAATTCAATGTGCTTCATGTTGTAACGGTTGCACATTAAATGACTCCCTAGACTAGATCACTTCTTATGAACAACTCCCTCCCCTAGACACCTTTCTCCATTATGGTAACATGGCGGCAAATGAACCAAACTAACTTGAACATAAACACATAACATCACTGATTTTTATATTCTACTGCAAATATGTATTGGTGTTGTATTGCTGTTTGTAAAGGATTAATTCTAAATCATTTAAAAAACACACACTAACACACTGTTCCTAAAGCTATAATAAGCGGTATGTGTTGAGAATGACCAATCACAAGAGCGGAGAGATCTGACATCTGATCCCCACCTCTAAAGTCTCAAAACTGAGGTGCGAGAGAGCGGAGCGCTGAAGGTCTCGCGAGCACGCGTTTTTGCACGCGCTTAGTATGTCTGCTCTCTCACGGGGCAGAAAATCCTCCCTCACGAGAATGGTTTTCCGCGCGTCTTATTTTTATGTGCGCTAGATTTGAAACTAGGCTATT
>JAUCMU010000104.1:7599765-7612388 GCA_032275025.1 Enteromius treurensis
ATATTAATTTCCCTTTAAAATCTTACATAACACTGTTTAAACGTTAAACCTGCACTGTAATAACATGTGCAATGGTATGATGGTATATTCACTTTGTGAGGAAAATCTAAAGCAGGCTCTTGCAGCACACAGAGGAACCAGTGCAACCACTGACATTTTTTTCCAATGGAAACAAAAAGGTAGACGGCATCATTTTTTTCTGATAGGCTAAAAGTAAGAGTAGTACCTCTTTTAGAACTGTAAAGGGTCGCAACAGAAAAAAAATTACAAAAAACAAATCTCAAAAAGACATACATTAAAAAAGCGAAAACAAAACCTTTTTCATTATAATTTTAATCCATAAAGATGACTTAAGGTGCATCAGATGAGATGGTCAGTCAGGAAATTTATCTTTGTGACATGAAAACACTAAATACTTTAAAATATCTTCCTACCATTTTCCTCGGACATATTCCTGGTAAATAAGTTACTTTTGCTGATGCTGTGACAAACTTAGGTCTATTGCATGTATTTGAATGAAGAACTCTTCAGCTGGGCTGACGGCACGCTCTCTGTAGTTAGTTTGGTGCAAGTAACTTCAAAGTAATACAGGAGTCATGTAACTTATTACAATTTTGAATCAGTAATATTGTAATATAACACATCGCTTTTAAATAACAGTAACAAGTAATATATAATATATTACAGTTTGGAAGTAACTTGAACAAATGGGTATATGTGATCGGCACTAAGTTTTGTCTAGGCAAAAACTCTGAGCTTATACCTTTGTTGATTTTCGGACTGATTTGGATACTTACCTGGACTGCTTTACCGACTTTGATTCTGGCCTGTTGCCCTGACCACCCCCTGGAATTACTCGTTTCTGATACTAGCCTGATACCTTCTACCTGAACCTGGTACTGTCTGCTCAGCCTTTTTTGTTTCTGTCTGCTGTTTTTCTGACCATCACCTGTTTGACTGGAGGGCACTCCAGCTCTCAGGACTCCTTTTGTGTGTTTGTCTCTGCTTCTCACTCCCGGACTTTTATCATGAATTCATGTAATATTTTCTGTGTGTTCAACCCGGACTTTTATGTTGAAACCATTGTCACTGCCCTGTTCACTTCCACCCGGATATCCTCCAGCATAAAAGCCGCTCAGTGTTTGTTTTTGTCAGGGTTCATCGTTTATGTTACTGAGTCTAGTTCTATCATGTTTCTGTGTAACTAGCTATTCAGCCTTTTGGATTACCTGTTGAAGACCTCTGCCTGTGTCTGGATATTCTCTTTGTCTCTCCCCAAGGACCCTGATTCACAGTATTTTACTTTTGCATGGTTGTCGATGCTGCCTCTGTCTATGTCTCCTTCAACATTGTCTGCCAGCATTTGATTATGTATGTCCTGACCCTGAGCCATTATTAAAACCCTCTGCACATGAACTCGCACACTTCCCGTCCTATTCATAACAGTCACAGCTTGTATGGCCTTTTTTTAGCTATTTTTTCCCCCCAAAACTTACAAACCATGCATCATTTTTCTTTTTCTAAAAATGCAAACATGATCCATCCTGGTCACATATTATTGTAGCACAGTTTATGCTGTATTCAAAAACAATTATATGTTGGTCAATAGTATGTTATAAGTAGCTGAAATAACCACAAATATCAGAGCATGTCCAAACATCTCAGCGTCCCCAAAATCACCTTGGACTCCAGAGGGTGCCATAGAATAGAATACTGTATTTGCCTTGGCATAGTTAAATAATAACAGTCCCGTACATGGAAATGAAATACTGTGAGTCTCGAACTGAATGTGTTCTCCTTGTCTCAATCTTATGCATTCAAAAGACCACTAAAAAAATAAGTGAATCAGAACCGTTTACTGTATCCAAAAGGGAAGAGACAGAGGCCAAAAATCAACTCAAAGCAAGGATCGGTACACGGAAAATCCACTAGGAAGAAACACAAAACAAGATAATTGCTTTACAAAGAAAACGTGATGCTCGGCGATTGGCTTTATTTTTCTTCCGTTTACTGGAGCCCACATCATGAGTGCATATCGCCACCTAATTTTACTGTTGTGCAGTCATGATTAAATTTATTTGTTTCCTTTTTTTTCCTATTTTACTTTTATACTCAAAATTATCCATTATCCAAATTGTTTCCATATAAATATTCAATGCTCTATTCCTTCTCCTCAGGAGCCACCTGGTGTTCAGCACCTTCAGACTAATCAGTATATACAAGCATTTATTAGAATCCTATATCCCTCTATGTCTTTATTAAAATCATATCCTAATAAATATCATAAGGCCTTATTTGCCTTATATTTTTTATTGAAATATGATGTTAGCTCTTTTTTTTCCCTTGTTATACAGTACATTGTACAATTAAATATTACATGCTCCACTGTTTATAACCAAAGTTCTCACATAAGCCAGACTCATGTTTTCCCAATTCTGAGTAATGAGAATTACTCAGTGTGTGTGTGATGTGTGTGTGTGTGTGTGTGTGTGTGTGTGTGTGTGTGTGCGTGTATGCTGTATGGCTTTGTACTGTTTTGCAAGACCATTTTGTACTAACATTTATCTTTTAAGGACATGTTTTTTTCAAGAATATGTCAGCGATGTGCCAAATTCAACGATATGTCCATCATTTTTATGTTGAGCATTTTTACGCTCTTTCTTTCTCTGTTAACTTTGGCTACATTAGCTAAAACGCTATGCCCCATGTGATATTATGTTAATGTTAATGTTAACGTGGTGTACGATGAGGTCTTTTACTTTTCCTTCTGTTTTTGTGAATGCATGTAACTTTAATGCTTTATAAAATAGGTGACCAGTACACAAGTTAAATAGGTAGGCACTCTAATTTTTGAGCCAGGGGATCGGCGGACTCCAAGACCTAGTGGTTTGAACCCTAGTGAGGGCTTGAATGCGGAGGCTGGATAGCAAAAAGGGGAGGAAGCTTCTGTGTAGGCGGGAGAGGAGGAACAGGAAGAGAGTGGTGCCTCTGCGGAGGGAAGAAGAGTTGAAACCCCTGCTGGGGCGGGAGAAGAAAAGAGGAGGCCTCATTTATAGTGAATTAGGAGGGGGAAGAATAGCAAAAACCTTGCCTGGGGTATAGGAGGGAGAGGCCTCGGCAGAGTCGTTTTTTTTTTACTGGGGAGATGGCTGGAAATGGACTGACCGGAGGTGGAATTGGGAAGGCCCTGGGAGATGGGTTGGATGCAGGACTGGGAGAGGGCTTGCATGGCTTCCCTGAAGGAGGATGGGTCGGAGTGAATATAGCTTCTAAAAATTTCAGAGAATCAACGGCTGAGTGTCTGGATTTGGCTGGAGGTGAGGCCTTTTTTCTTGGCTGCAGAGGTCGCTGCTCTGATTCTAAAGGAATGTGATGAGTAATTTTCCAGGGAAGCACCTGATAGTTGGAGGATAGCTTTTAGGTGTTTTTGAAACCAGAATCTGGAGACTGGTCGGCTGAATTGCTATAAAAAGGGTGTCTGGGGGGGAGGAGGCGAATGAGCTTCTAAATGAGAGAAAAGTTTGCATGGTCTGGTAGACCCACGTAGACCCACGGGTTACGATACGACCCGTACATCACTACTGCATGCTCCTCCCGAAACTTTGTTTATAATCATCACTTCATGAGACTCTCAGAAACTATATCCAGAGGCAGAAGGAAAATTTTATGCAGACTGGGCTACAATTACAGACCGAATTCTTGCCGATGACCAGCGAAAAGGAGAGGTGCATTTACAGCTGGGTGACATGACTCCAGGTATTTCTTACAATATGTCAAACTACAAAAACAAAATTCAACTGTATTTGGCAAATATAAAATGGTTATTACAATCATAACACTTTAGAATAAGTCTCATTTTTAACTAGTTGTTAAAAGCAAAAGAGACCTTTTGTGTTTACATCCCCTTTCAAAATCAGCAAAATTGTAATTATTTTACCAAAATGTGATGAATCTGTAACACCCAGTGTAAGGAGGCAGGAGGCAGAGGTAAGTTTTTAACAATTTATTGAAGTGCACAAGTGATAAATGAGAAAAGCATTTGCTGGATGGGAATTGTCCGTAGAGCGCTGTAGATCACCAGTCTCGTCTTTTTGTTGATCTTTTCCGCTATTTACGGACCACAGCGTGTGCACGATAGTGAGGTGAGAGTTTTCGTGAATACCTTATTCGAGGCTTTATGTCCTAGGTGTCCTTTCCGTGTTTGGAGGCTGAACACGAGGAGCAGACTGGTGCATAGAGCTCTGTGGAGACAGGTGAGTATGAGAGGTGAGTTTTGACAGGTAAGTAATGAGGTTTTCTTACAGCAGCGTGATCTAGCAACTGGGTAGTGAGAGAATGGCTTTCTCATAGGTGAGTATGCAGGTAAATAGTCATTTTCAAATCCAATTCTCAGGTGAATCTCCGTGAGACGGATATAAGAGGTAGTCGTTGTGCAGTGCTCGTGCAAACACAGCCTTTAAACAGAAAAGACAGACAGCAAGGCAGTAATCTTCCATAAACGTGAGAAGCAGGTAAGTATGAACTTTTTTACCTCAATGACCGCCGAGGAGTGAATGGAACTGTGGGTTTTGCAGCGCGTGTTGCAACGCGTGTAATCGGCTGCACTGGGATCAGTGCAGCTCGGTGTTGTGACATCTTCCCCCTCCCTAGGAGCGACTCCTGGCGCTCTAGTCCGACTTTGAGGTCTGCCACGACCCCTTGGGGCTGGACGATCAGGATGAGTACGATGGAAGTTGTCCAAGAGTCCTGGATCCAGTACATCGTCTCTATCCACCCAGTACCTCTCCTCGGGTCCGTATCCTTCCCAATCAATCATATATTGGATCTTACCCCTTCGTCGTCTAGAATCCAGTATTTGATTTATTTGGTAGATTGTCTCATCAGGATTGTTATTTGGAGGAGGTTCTTGATGTTCATCCTCTGGTGAAGGAATCACAGGTTCTACATGGCGTTTTAGCAATGAGACATGAAATGTGGGGTGAATACGGTGAGTAGGAGGAAGTTGTAAGTCATACAAGATGTGTGTGGGTGTTGGTCTGGATATATAAGGAATAGGGTAAAATCAGGACAGGGGGAATTCTCTAAGCAGAGCAACCTCCACGCTGCAAGATGTAAGGCTTCCCTGGAACTAAAACTCCAGGGCTCCCATGTGGCAGGGTGTTTCTCTGACAGTCAGGTATGCATTTTCTACTCTTACATATATCCTGGATATTATTAAGGTTATGTATTTTCCTAAATTGAAATTGAATTGGATTCACATTGTTTAATTGTGTAATTGGCTTGATGTAATTTTACCTGATGAAAAATAAAGAAAACATTATTTCTTGATTCATTTTAGAGTGCTGAACTCATTTGCGACCAGTAGATTGCGAGGACGCTTTGGCCCGCATAAATATTACGGCCAGGATATGAAAACTGGGGGCACAGGAAACAGGAGCAGTAGGCATGTTCTATCTGGAGACCCCCTGATTTCTGATATCACTGAAATTGACACGTTGGGTAAACTATGTTCTTTGAAACAAGCAAGCAGTTAGCGGCTGGCAGAGAAGATATTAATCCACCTCCAACCGCTGAGCATTTATCAGGCTGGCGAGTTTTGTGTTATGGGATGGCGGTTCGGCCGAGGTCGGAGCCAGATGGCTTTAGGTCCCACAAGGAATGTATAACAGAAAGTATAGCATATCTAGAAGAATCAGATCTCTAAATTAAGATAACTAAATTCAAGAGTAGCACCTAAATTTAGTAGTATAATTTTAATCTCAGAGAACGTAAAATTGGAGTCAGATTTAAAACAAGGTAAAAATAAAAAGTAAATTAGAAACCAAAGTTGGAAGAACTGAAGTGTTTTCACAGAAGCACTGGAAAAGCGAGATGCGCAGGATCTGGGTAGTAAACCGGACCTTTCAGCAAAGTCCCGGATTTAAATTTAATTCAGTCGCGTGTTAAAGTCGTTCATGAAAATACCGCCAGGTGGGGCAAAGTTTCCAAACTGACTACAATTTTGTTATATTAAATAGAGATAAAATAACAAAATAAAACAATAACAACATTATAATATAGCACCCTTAAAAATAATATAGATGACTTTTTGGAAAATTTATAGAAGGTGAAATAACATGTCAACAGGACATCATCCTTAAAGAGAAAAAAAAAAGAGCATCAAAACCATAACGTGAGGATTCACATCATTCACACACAGAGCTTGTGTGAACAGAGAAAAACAATAGCCTAAATACACCCCTTATGCAAAATATATATTTATAAACAAATAATAATTGTGATGAATATTTAAAATAGATTTGAATAATGATAAAATATCATTTAATAAGAATGAAATAATTCTTGAAGGAGGGAAAAAATCTGATGATCTGCTGGCGCCGTGCAGTTATAGACGCATTACTGACTGGACAACTTCAGTCTTCTGAACAAAATTAAACTTAATACATTTAAACTTTCAACGCATTATTTATAATATTTTATAAAATATATGCTCCTGCACTAGATTTAATGCACTAGTGATATGATTTAATGAACTTGTCTAGAGAAACGGTTTCCATAAGAGAAAAATCAAGTGATTTGAGTGTAAAATAATAATAAGCTGTAGTTTTACCCGCGTTAAATTGGTTTTGTTTTCGATATTCGTGACACATTCAGGAAAAAACACCAATAACTTTAAAACGACTTGCCCTTGAAAAGTCTAAACAGTATGACCGCCAAAAGTGCAAAGCTGATCATGTTTCACAGCCTTTGTTTTCATTATTTTCACTCTATGTAATGCGCAACACCCCGCAAAAGCCGTCTCAATGTGCATGAAGCCGGGAAAGCTCGCTCTCAGCAGAGCATTCAGTAAGGGACAGTGGGGAAAGTGCACGTTTTCTTCATTTTTTTGCTGTAGCTCAGTGAGCAGTGTTTTTGTTATAGCTTCTTTGTTTTAGCCTTTTATGCATGCTGTCCACATTTGTTTTGCTGTCCACATTGGTAATTCAACAGTGGAGTCAGATTCCATAAAGTCTGATTTCTGTAATCTGCTAGTATATCTATTCTATTTTTTGCAGAGGATGCTATAAATTATATTATATTATATTGTATTATAATAAATTTATCAACATAAAATGTATTATTATAACATTAAATGGCCATTTTACACATACATATGCTATAATTTATAGCAATATATTCAGTATTTCTCAGAGGGCAGGATTTAAGAACAACTTATTATTTCTAAGATCGCTACTATTAGAGATAAAATTGTAGCCACAAAGCTACAGCATTGCATCAGCCCCCTGACCAAGCCTGGTTTCTCCCAAGTTTTTTTTTCTTCCATTTGCTAAGCGACACTTAATTTCCAGCAATATTGTCGACTCGATTGCACAGATACAATTTAAACTGAACTAAGCTGGATGATTGCATCACTGAATTTAATAATTAAATGCCTTTGACAGAAAATTGAGTGATTAGTCATTTTACATAATTTACACTCTTTTCCTATTTGGTTGCTATACCAAAAGAATTCAAATTTGACAATTTGTATTATTAAACGCACTACATTAACAAAGGTGACTTGGCTTGATTATATATTTAGACAGAAGTAGGTTCAAATTTAAATACGGTATTTTTGTTTGTCAATTCATTACATTAACGTGTTAAATTGACAGCCCAAAAATAAACACCTCAATAGGCCTGTGTGTTTTGGCTATGCATGAATGAGAGAAATACCTTAAGCTGACAGGGCATCACTGTGCTCACTCACCTTTGTCATGGTGGTGCCAGCCTCCGGTGTAGTAATCGTGCAACACCTGAGGAGAGGTCCAGGTGTCCAGAAGGTAGTCCACCTGATGCTGCTTCCTCCAGGTCAGACTCTGACAAAGAATCTCTCGTGCCTTATCTATGTTGAAGTCCCGTGCACGAAGGAACCGTAGAATGTGCTCATCTTTTGGGATCTAAGATAACAGGAGGATCAACAACTAAGCTCGACAGGTTGGTTTATAGACTGCTAACAGATCAAATGTGACCAGATCACAACACTGATCAGTAGTGAAATGTCTGAATACATGTCACAATGCGTACAAAAATGTATGCCCTTATTACAGAAGCTTAGGAAAAAATATATATATATTGTGGCCTAATGGATAAGTAGTTGGACATGCAACCCAAAGGCTGCGGGAGTTCCAGGTCCAGCAGAGATTGAAGGTGTGGGGAGTGAATATTCTGCACTCTCTTCACCCTCATTACCCTGACTGAGGGGAGATCCTTGAGTAAGGCACCGAACCCCCAACTGCTCCCCGGGGGCTGCAGCATTGGGTGCCCACTGCTCCGTGTGTGTGTTCATAGTCGGTGAATGTTCGCTGCTGTGTGTTTGTATGTTAAATGCAGTGCACAAATTCCGAGTATGGGTCACCATACTTGGCCACAAGTCACTTCACTTTCGTACTACACAATTAGTGCATTCAATTTATGGCTCTAACAATTACAGTAATAATTATTAGATAGCTAATCTTTTTTTAATCATACATCCACAGGCAGTTATCAGGCAATGCCAATAATCTCAAAATGTCCACATATCAACAGATTAATCACACATGAAAATAGATATTGGTCATTCTGAAAGAAAAATAGGTTAAAATGTGGGTGTGCATTTCACCTTGCCCTTGTGCGTTTCCTGTAACCAGCGGCGCAGGCGAATCAGACAGCTCTCCTGAAGGGGTGTGAGGTCACCCAGGTAACGCTTAATGTAGTCTGCATCCAGTTTATCTATACATAGATTGAAACAATTTACATCTAGCATATCTTAAATAAATACTGTTTATATGAAACGTTGAGTATAGTTCACCCAAAACTGAAAATTCTGTCATCAATTACTCAACCTTATCTCGTTCCAAACCCGTAAGACCTGTGTTCATCTTTGAAACATAAGTTAAGATATTTTTATGAAATCTGAGCACTTTCTAACCCTGCATACACAGCGACAGAACTGCCCCATTCAAGGCCAAGAAATTAAGGAAATCATTCAAATAGTCCTTATGACATCAGTGGTTCAACCCTAAATTTATGACGCCCCAAGAATATTTTTTTTCCGTGAAAAGAAAACAAAAATAACGACTTCCTTCAACATTTTCTCCTCATCCGGGAATAAATCTTTGTGCTATTCATGAGAGTACTATGGCCCAAGTGTGTACATTCCTTTGCTTGTAAACAAGGTGCAGTGTATGAAGGTTCTACATTAAAACACTGGCTCTTGTATCAGCAGCATAATATGCATGCATAGTAGTACTCTTGGAAATGTGCAGTGGAGCATGACACAGAAGAGAAGAATTGTTGAATAGTCTTGACATTTTTCAACAAAAAAAACTCATCACATCCCAAAAATTCCAGTTAAACCACTGATGTTAAATGGACTATTTTAACAATGTCCTTACTACATTTCTGGGCCTTGAATGTGCTAGGTCAATTGGTCTCTATGCAGGATCAGAAAGCGCTCAGATTTCATAAACAATTTCTTAATGAGGGTGAGTAATTAAGAATAGCTGAACAAATGGTCCCAAAAAAACTTTTTTTTGTTTTGTTTTGCTTTGATGCCAAGTTTTAATAACTGAAACATGCTTTATTTGTGGTATTGTTTTTAGGCAAAGTACAAAAGGGAAGGCAAAAAGAAAACGTTCCAATATTATGTAGAAAAGGTCAACAGTGGCAACAGTCTTGGTACTAACCGTCTGGACTGGCTACAAGGGCATCGTTCAGGCTGCCCGGAGGACTACTGCCCTCTTTACACACTTGAATCTCATTCATGTTCTCAGGAGGGGCTTCAATGGTGATTGTGGGAGTGATAGGCAATGCAGGGATAACAACTGGAACCATGGGCTTCGTGGGTGATGGTGGGCAAGGGCTCCACCGAGGCATGGAAGTTATACCTTCTTCCTCTAGCTCCCTCAGGTAGTATTCAATAATCTCCTTACCCTATAAAGAAATAAGAACATGTAACTCACTTTTCACTACTTACTTTTTTTTTAGATGATAAATATACATGCATTAAAAACAGGGGGAAAAACAAGGAAGTTTATGGGAGACAACATAGACTTCCTGTGAATTACAATGCACAAACTGTTTTCATAATTCAGAGAAAAAAAAACACAAACATAACATCTCTACATTAAAGATGTGACAGCTCTGAAATTAGAATCAGCCCTGCTTAGCTTCAGTAGGCAACCAGGCTTGGGCTGCATGGTAATATGGCTATGTTGTATAAGTTATGCTGTCTAAATAACGAAGTGTATTCTATATGAGATATATGAAATCCCACTGACTAAAATACTGCTATCGTGCTTCATTCTACTGATCATTTTCAGCACGTGCGGCTTAAAACAAATTCAGAACATTAATAACTATTTTCATATAAATAACGTTATATAAAGAACTACTGTAAAAAATGTTTGTGAATGCTTAGGGTTTCAATGATGTTTAATCTTTTAATGGAAACATGAAACAATTACTCAGTTTGTATCTGCACCTGCACACATTTTCCTTGTGTGTTAACATCAGTAATAATGATTGTCGAATGGCAGACTTGACTCTTATTTTGCCCCGCCCCAAAATGATTTAAATTACTTAATTTATACTTTAAAAATTAATCTGAAACTGCCAGTAGGAAAAGGAAATCACTGTCTTTGATACTGAATTGTCTATTCAGTTGATCCATTTAAACAGCTGATTCATTTAGTAATGAAGTGACTCTCTTCATGAATAGGTCATTGAATCATTGATTAATTTTTTTCAAAGCAAAGATTCGTTCATAAACGAAACATTGCTGAATGTAAGGCTAAATGTGCAGTGATCAGCTGTGACATTGTTTTTTTTAATCTTTTGTTGACAAAAGAGCAAATGGACAACAGTGTTCCTAAAATGTAAGTCACTTATTATTAACTTTGGTATAAAATAAAAATTAATAAAACTGTATACAAATGTATAAAACTATTATATAAACTATTCCACATTTGCAAACCTTTTGAATGGATAAAATATAGAAATTACTTACATTTCCAAATAAACCTAACTAATTGGAAATGAAACACCGTATATTATATATATATATATATATATATATATATATACACACACACACACATATACACACACAGTGAGGTCAATAAGTTTTTGATCACCCAGTGATTTTGCACGTTCTCTTACTTAAAAATCATGAAGGGGTCTATAATTTTCAGCATAGGTGCATTTCCACTGTAAGAGACAGAATCTAAAAGAAAAATCTGGAAATCACATTGTATGATTTTATAAACAATTTATTTGGGAATTACTGTGTCATGTACTGTGTACTGTGTTTGATCACTTGCTTATCAACCAGATTTCTGACCCTGAAAGACCTGTTATTTTGCTTGTAAATAGTCCAGCTACAATTGCTCATGATTCTAAATTAGTAGCACCTGTTTGAGGACGTTAGCTGTCATAACGACACCTGTGCACCCCACAATCAGCCAAAGTCTAAGTAGCAACATGGGCAAAACCAAAGAGCTGCCAAATACACAAGAGACAAAATTGTAGACATTCACAAAGCTGGAAAGGGCTACGGGGCAATTGCCAAACAGCTTGGTGAAAAAAGAACAACTGTTGGAGCAATTGTCAGAAAAAAGAAGAGGCCAACGATGGACTGTCTGAAGTTTGCCAGGGACCATCTGGATGATCCAGAGGAGTTATGGGAAAAAGTCCATATCAAAGTCAAGTAGTCAAACCAGTCTCCAGACCTAAATCCAATTGAAAATCTTTGGAGGGAGCTGAAACTCTGTGTTGCTCAGCGACAGCCCCGAAATAGAGTAATCGGATAATTTTGCTAGTTTGAACAACTAATTGGTGTCTTAAAAAAAAAAAAAAAAAAAAAATTATTAATGATATTTATTAAAATATTAATATAAAAATATTAAGTAAAATATTATTATCATACAGTAAGTTCATGGCTGTGCATTTATAAACCCATTTAAACCCAATTGTCATTGCAATCAAAGTAAAATGACCTCACCTGTTGTATTGAGCACATTAGACTCAGAGACATTCTTTTTCAACTTTTTTTTAAGGTAAATGAATTCCCTATGCTGCAGCATAGAAGACGTGCTGTTGTATTATGCTTGCTCAATCTTGCAATGGACACACGCTACAGCGTTCTCTTTACTTTTCAATTTGAAATGATTCCAAATAGGAGTGGGCGATATGGAAAAATCACGATTCACAATTTTTATCCCGATTCTTTTTCAAGTAGTTTTTTTAAGACTATTTTGCAAATGACAGAGATATGGCAACAATATCAGTTTTTTAAAATAAAATATCACAGTTTTATCATGACTTTTTGTCATTGATTTTACTATTTTCCAAGTTGTCTGAGCAGTACAGACAAACTAATTTGCCGTTTTATAAAAACAAAGCCTTTCAAGGTAACAAAGTACCAAACAAAGAAGGGCAGATATTTAGGCCAAAATGAGCAAAGATAAAAATTGTTGTCATTTTATCTTTGTTATTCGTATAGATACACATTACAAATAAACATATTATGAATAAAACAAACAGTGCTTTTATTTTTCAGGAAGAGTAGGTGTATTCAGCAGTATTGAATTAACAAACATGAA
>JAUCMU010000104.1:7666566-7689206 GCA_032275025.1 Enteromius treurensis
ACACAAATTCTGAATGCCTTCGGCAGATCTCAAATGAGCCATTTTAATCTAGATTAATCTAGATTAATTTCAAAATTTGTCTAGATTAATCTAGATTTTAAAAATTTATCTATGCCCACCCCTAGTATTTAGTTTTACTTTTATTTGTACAGCAAGTGTTACAGGTCTTAGAACATTTTGTGAGAAAGAAATCAATAAGCAAAACATTGGAACTAAAACGCAGAGGTAACTCAGTCTTGACATTTACTATGCTGCTTGAATTTGTTATGCATATATGTTCATAAGCGCTATAATTTATACTGTAAATATTAATTATTCACAGTTTTTCTTAGACCGTTCGTTTGATTGTTTTTCTTAGTTTATCCAACAACTGCAACTGTCAGATCTAGACTTATTGGCAAGGCGAAGTTGACTGCTACTTGCGAAACTGCACTTTAATACATTTAACTGATAACTTGTCAATGTTGAAAGCGCTACTTAACGTCAATAACTCTAAATGCATTTTGCAAATGCAGCAGTGGTACCCTCAGCAGTTCTTTATGTATAGCTGGCTAATGAAAGGTCTGTAAACTTGGTCTGTGTGGTTTTGAGTATGGCATTTTTTGACGACAGTGACAAAATAATGTCAGGAAAAGGTTGTGTGGAATGCACTTTTAAAGAGATGGTTTGGGTGTTTTTTTCTTAAAAGACTCACTCGGTGCATATGGCTGTTTTTTAGAATGTTGCAGATTTTGCAGAAGTTAGAGCGTTCTTATGAATACATATAATCTATGCAATTATTAGTGAAGAGCACCCACTGAGTTATTAAGAATGTTCTCACAACTTACTTTAATGAAATGAAAGTATGAATGCAGTGAAGTGGATCAAGGAGGCATCTAATCATAAACCTTTATTACCATCTGATACCTTTCAATTATAAACTGCCACAGTTTTTAAGAATCCAGAAAACAAGTACTTATGTGTCTAACATGTGCCCACACATACACAAGTCTACAAATTACATCTCATACATGTCCTACTATTAAACTTTCCTCATTCAGCCTATTTGTTATTAAGCAAATGCAATTAAAAAGAAACCGCTCCCTGTGGCCTGATAATATGAGCAGCCGCTTTGAGTTTGCCCTGTAAGTTAAGAAGGTAACAACCACTGCTTCCTTGTCTGAGTATCTCCTGTGCAAGCTGTGTCAGTACCCTGCTTCTTCTGAGACTCCTCGTATAGTGGTCAATGTGTCCCTAACCACATGTTGCACAGTGTTAGCACATAACATTCTGCTAGAATTAGCATGAGCACAAAGAGCACTACACTATTCCACTCAAACTTCACATTTTCAGTTGCTGTTTTCTAAATATTGCAGCTTGTCTAATAACAACTGACTTTAACCAACATCAAGCAGTGTGTATATATATATATATATATATATATATATATATATACTTTATTTTTTAATTCACATTGTTTTCTGTGTAGCTTTTCTATTAAGAATGCTGAGGGAACATTCATTCCATTCAGTTGTTTTGTCCAGTTCCCTCTCCCATATGTTCCCATATGCCTGATTAATTATTGTTCAGAATTTTTGTTTAAAATTTAAATGAAAAGATTTACATTAATATGTTGTTTATTTCCTGCTCATTGCTATGTATTTGATCCTTTCAATCTTTCGAGGCTTGTTTTTATACTAGTGAATTTGAATCAGAAGTTTAATAGTGTACCATTTAATGGTAATTTGCTGTGCTGTGTACTAAACTTGCAGATCTGCAATTTGCTTCAGTTAGCTTTTTTCCTGGGTTTCTTGATAAACTATTTGCTCAAAAAAATTGAAAAGTATGGCTAGCTGGTAGCTTGGTGAACTACATTGTCAAAGTGTTTTCTCAAAATTACATTGCTTAAGTGTTTACATAAATTACTTAAAACAGTGGCAAGCTTTGCATAGCCACATTTTTTTTTTTTTGGTTTTGATTTTGGTTTTCTGTTAGTTCGAGTTCGTTTAAGGACATATAGATTTAGCTGAATGTACTTTTTTTAATTCATGTTCACGATTTTGCCAAAAGCAACACTTAGAATTGCTTAGAAGTGGGTTCCTACGTAGTTCTCAGAGGCTTTACTAATTAATGTATTTGTCATAACATTATTCTAAGTTTGACATCATCTAGCGGAGTCAAGATGCAGAGAGACTTTGTGAAATATACAGTTACTGCAGACTGATTCGCTTTTTCTCTTTTCTCCTAAAATCTTCTTTTCATAAATCATACTGAGCTGTTTTTAAGTTGAAGTTTAATTGTGGTTATAATCCCGTTACAGAGTTAGAGAGGAGGGGTAGACAGAGTATCAGACATTCTTTCTTGTTCTCTCAGGTCTGCTTGCATCATTTCTACATTACAGTAGCTTGGGCCTGATTGCAGCCAAATAATTAATAACGAAATTTAGGTTTTGATGAGTTTTAGAGGTTTAAAGGTTGTTTTTTTTTTGTTTTGTTTTTTTATAACCTGCTTCTGTACTAGTACCAACTTCATAAGCACTTTGGTGCTTTTTGTTAGACACTGATTAATGTTGAAAAGTCTCTAAACCATGATTGCAGAACTTTTAAAGGTTGTTTAAATTTCCCATAATCAAACTTGTTTTGTCTTTGACCTTTCTTAAGTTCCTGAGCAGCAGGTGACAATGAGTTCCAATTTCTCATGCTGACATTTGTGCTGTGATACTCAGATAGTCCTGCTGAGTCCAGTCAGTGCAAAATAACACACACACACACACACCTCTCTATCAGAGCCTGTTATGTTCTACCTTATGTTCTAGTTTACTCATACTGACACAATAAGTACAGCATAACGTCACTGCTTTCATCAAAGTGCATCATTTTAAGTATGCAGAAAGACAATACACCACCACTGAGTGTGATATACTACAACAATACAAAATTGCATCTTATTATCCTTCAAACTTCTAGAAATTATAAATCATTCAGGCATACCAATTGCATACTATTTAGGACAGCAGTGCATGTAAATGACTTTAATGAGCTAGGATCTTATTTTTCATGTTTACACTTCAAGTATATATAAACTGAATCTACTAACTAACTAAAACATGAAAATCAGATGAGTATATATTTTGTTTTTCATAAATTATTAACAATGTGCAAGTATGGTGTTGTTTAATGGTGTAGCAGCAAACTATTGAAGCCAATTTTAAGTTGTTACATTTGATGACTTAAATTGTAAAACATATGGAAGTTGGGCTTAACGTCAGTGGGCACTCAGTCTTGTAGCAAGGCAAATCGCTAGGTTTTGGAACATAGCTACAGTAGTGTCTCTTTAATGGGGGTTGGAACTAAGAACATAAATGTATTTATTTATATCCCCTTGATTTGGTCGTATACATTTTTTATCCTCCATATCATGTCTTTTCAATATTCATATCTATTAACTTAATGAATCTGTGGGAGACAAACACAGTCATTTTAATGTTTGATCTGCAGCACAAACACAGAATAACTTTATTTCTGTCTACTCAGTCATGATGAATCTACCTTTCTTTTGCTTCCCAGCAGGTTTTAGCATATAAATCAGATTAGACCATCTCTCCAGATGGCAGTAAGAGGATGGGATTGGTAAATAGATTTAGATGAAGCAGATAAGTCAACTTGCTGTGTTTTTATAACAGCACATTTTCAGATTTTTACCCTTTTAGGCTGTGATTATAGTTATGAGGAAGACTTTTGCTGTGACTTTTGTCTCTAGGATTGCAGCTCAAACAGAGATGCATTCTCTATGTTTGCATACATTATCTTTTACTACACTTTACTTAAAATACTACAGGGCCACCATTTTGTTGTTTTGTTTTTTTTTCTCTCTAGCACTTAGATACAAAACTTTCAAATGGCGTTGTAGTCACTGTTGTATAGGTACAGTTTACAGTAGATGGCTTTTCTACATTTTTTTAATGCAACTGTCTTCTACCACTGCTTATCACCTAAGGCCACTATGAATGCACGTACACAGAGGATTCTGGACTCAGGATCTCTAACCCAATCAGCACCTGCCAGCCCCACCAGCAAAGGAACACTCATACATCAAGCAGGGTGAGTTTTATAATACTTAAAAAAGATATTTACTTTGCTAAAGTAAAAAAAAACAGGTGACAAAGCAGAATGTAATAGTTTGTGCATGTGTCTTATTTTACTCTCCTTTGCATTTATTAAATAGCATCCTTCTCATTTTGAAATATGTGTATAAGCTGTGCTTGGCTATTGCTGTTGATTTTGTTTTAACATGCAGCATTGCAACGCATGATAGATTTTGCAGCGCATTAATCTGTGTGTTATGGCCATGCTTGTTGGTGTTGTAGTGCTTCCCACAGATCCAAACGTTCTTCATCTCCCTCCAGCGGATCTCCACCTATGCCTGGTGCCTCCAGCTCCAGCCTCACTAATGAAGTGCCCAAACCACCAGTCCGAGAGGGGCCGCCCTCTCGGCCACCATACACACCAACTCTGGGTGGTCAGGCACCCCACTCGCAGCAGTTCCCACGCACCAGAAAGATGTTTGACAAGGGCCCAGATCAGGTAAAACAGTCATATTGGTTTCCCTTTGATATATCTACAACCAGCTGTACTGTTTATTTGTCATGAATTAGAAAAACTGTATTTTGCATCTATGTGGTTTTCCTGTTTTGTGGCACTGACACAAAATGAATCCATTAATCTATAAACAATGATACCACTCATAGCCCAGTGTCCAATGCCTTGGGGGCCTTCAGCATAGATTTTATATGAAGCATAAAACCATTGTTAGATGGCTGGAACTTCAGTAGTCTCAAGTTTAAAAAAGAACATTTCTCTCTGTTCAAGAAAATGAGGACTATGGATGAACATAATATAAAATAAAAGTTTTATGTCAATCATTTAATGTTCATGTCAAATAACATAATTTCAAATTGAATTATAATTGTATATTAATATAATTTAAAAGAGCTGAACTAAGCTGGATGATGACATCGCTAAATCAACAATGAACTGAATTTAAGTGAATATTCATATAATATTTATTTTTGTTTTTGGCAAACAGTACCATTAGAAGCAGAATAAAGCCAGAAGGTCATAATACAAGACCTAAACCACCTTGTTAAGGTTTATTTATTCCATAAATTAATTACCATTTGAAGTAAATGCTGTTCTTTTGAAGTTTCCATGAAATATTAAGTTAAATGTTACTCGGTAATTATTCAAATTAACTTTGTAACATTTATAATAACTATTATAAATTACATTTAAAATACATTTATAATATTTCTTGAGCATATTAGACTTATTACAAACTAAATTCAATCATAAATGCTCATGACTCATGCTGTCTATTAGTTGTCATGTAAGAACATTTGGCAGTTCAGTTGCATGTTGTCATTTTTCTATGTATTTTTCAGACTGCTGAGGATGGAGATGAGACTGCCGCTCACAGGAGCTTCATCAGTGTGAGTCTGCAGACTGGTCTTTGTGACTGGAGTGCCAAATACTTTGCTCAGCCCGTCATGAAGGTGAGTGCAGCACTGATCAGAAATCAGATCTAATTCATTTACTTCTAAAGCAAGCAAATTCAGTTAGTGTACTGTCTTCAGATCATTACTTAAGATTTAATTAGGCTGTTTTAAACATGTTGATTAAGCAATTAAAATTGTAATGAAATCAGTAAATTGATGTGAAAGAGTTTAAGTTGAACTTCTAATATTATCAAAAAACAATTTGCCAGAAAGTGAAGGGAAGGTTAGTTATGAAGTGTCTCAGGATTGCGTGTGTTATAATTTGCTCATTATGACACAAACAATGGTGAAGTCCTTGGCTCTCCACTGCCTACAGCCTTCTAGTCAAGAACAGCATTCTAACCAAAATGGAAACTGTGAGGATTGGTGCCAAGAATCTAAACGAATAGTTAGATTAACAAACAAACAAAAAAAAAAAGCAGAAAACAAACAAGAGCTGACAGACACCGAGTCTGGGTCTACCTTTACCAGCAAGGACACTAGGAGAAATGAAAGCTAAGCAAGGATCAGATCCAGAAACACAAAAGGTGAATACACAGGAGAAATCAGAGCCAGGAAGGAGATAGTACCTGCCTGAATAAAATCAATTCACATTTATTTATTTAGCACTTTACAATACAGATTGTGTCAAAGCAGCTTTACAGTGATAAACATAAAATAACGTGCTGATAATGCTAGAGGACATTCCTGTGGCCAGTTCTCCTCTGGGTAGAAGAAACCAGCATGATGGATTTATTTTCAGACTGCATTGCAAGTCAGATTGAGCAGAGGACTCATCTGATTCCCTGATGACCAGGTCTACGATGGGTATCTGTCTCTAGGGCTCATTAAAACAGTTGACAGTCTGTTTTTCTTACAGAGAGTAGAAGTTATATCCACAGTAGCACAGATTACAACTAAAGATCTTGGTATTACAAGTATCAACAGGTAACAGTCTTTCTCTTTTCTCACAGAGTCTTTAGTAAACGAAAAACTACAGCTAAGGATCTTGGTTTAATGGCATTAACTGAACAATTAAAGCAAGAGATAGCTAAAACATATCTGGGATGCTGGAAGCTAGGAAAATATCGGGGACCTGTAACCCAATAACACTGGCTCTTAACGTCCTATGAAAACTAAGGGTGTGTCTTAACTAAAGGTGTACCTTTTATAGGCTTGTTCCCCGAACTATACCTTAGGAGGCTGTTTAAGTTATACCTTCTTATGTCCGACACTACTAGGTGCTGTCCATGGCAGTGGTGCTAAACTGGTTGATATCAAGGGTTTAAAAATCGATAATTCATTCTGTGTGGGCTACTTCAATGCATTACGTGAGAAAGTCTTTATAACTGTGACATCTGCATTTAATGACAGTAAAATTTGTACTGGACTTTTTTGAAAGTGATATTAAGCTGGCTATAAATATGATCACTTAAATAAATAAAAAATTGCATTTTAGTACAATACAAGTCAAAATTTGAACTGATTAAGAGTTTGTAGATTTAGACATTTTATCTAAGTAAGTTAAAACCCAGTACTTTACATGTAGAATTCAAAAGAATTACACTTTTAAATGTACTATTCTAGAGGAGGGCAGAACAAGAAAGGGGACATCTATTAAAGACTTAATTGCCTGAGAAACGAAGGCTGCATTTTCAGGCCGCTTTTTAAAGAGCCTTTGAATTAGGACAGCCTTTTGTCATACCTTTGTAATTATATGGCCCTTCAAATGTTGTCCAAACACTGTGATAATGAGACCCATGTAAGTCTTGGTAACACTTGGGAGGCTGTGAGCGGGTGTGAGAAGGAGAAAGTGGGGCAGAGTCCAGAGTGCATATGACATCTCATGTATGCAGGTTTTAGGGACCCACATAAGGTGAGAAAACAGTGAGGTAAGATTTCATGACCCAATAAAAGTTACACTAGTTGTTTCCATGGTGATGACTTTCCCAAGAGAGGAAAGTTTTTTTTTTTTTTTTTTTTTTCAAAGAAAGGAGAAAACCCTTTCTGTCTGTTCTCAGCCAAGCTAGAGCTGCCAATCTTCATTGTCCCCAGAGGGGACTCCCTCAAACTCACAAAAACTGCTGCTGCAGTAATCAGTATGCAGTCTCATGAACCAATATTTAAAATACATACTTACAAAAGTACAATGTTTCTATCATGTTATTTGGGCATGTACCATTATGTGTTATGAAAGTACATGATAGTAATTCTTTAGGATCAAAGTAATATCCACTGATACCATGACTACTACACATCACTGCCACAGTATTTCATTTAGAAAGGACTATATTTAGCAGTTATTTGTATTTATCATGTGCAAATGAGAGCATTGTTTTGTTCTTTGTCTCTAAGCACATACATGGGCCTTGTGTGTGTGTGTGTGCACGTGTACATTTTGTGTCCAGTCCTGAGGCAGTATATGCATCCCATCAGTATGTGATCAGTGAGGGACACACGCAGCCTCTGGCACAGAACTGAGAGTAATACCTCATGTTTACTGCAAGAGATCAAGACACATTAATAATCAATACTGTGTGGGAGACGAAACAACATAAAACATCAAGAAAAGAGCATGCGCAATCTAATATATACATATCTGTTAGTTCCAGTATTGATTCTGAGTGGTCAACAGCTGTTTTTTATTTGTGTCAAAACAAGGCCACCCAAGGTTATGTGTATCGCTGCACAACGCCCTTAGCCACACACTAGCTAGCAAAATAATCAGTGTAGCATCAAAACTGTTTGTACTGTGTTGTACTGATTATTTCTGCATTTCAGTTCCAACAATAAGTCTTTTTCTATCGCTATGGAGGCTAATGCTGAAAGTTGAGTCTGTCCAGTCATATTTCTGACTTTAGGGCTGAAAATGTCCTTCAGAACTTACTTCAGAAGCAGTGGACACAGGGATAGTCACCACCAGACATGCCAATGTGTACAGCTGCCTCGTGCTTTTTTTTCTGCTGATGAAAATCAGGGAAATCAGCAGGACTATTGCCTTCAAAATCAGTTACAAACATTACATACATACAGGCATACATTAGAGTCAGTTCTTTTTTAGCCGTGACAGTGCAAATTGTCTTCCTTGACTTCCTTTTCCAGTTTGTCTGAAACTGCTGGGGGTCGAGGAGAGAACATTTCTTTGGAATTGGTTGGAGTATCCATAAGGTCTGCTTGTGCTAGGCCTCTCTGTGCAATTTGAGTGTATGAGCGGATGCAGTTGCTTCGTAGATCAGATTGGATGGAAACTACTTTGCCCTTACCATACTGAATTGTACATCCAATGTTTAGTTCTGTAGTATTGCATAAAGCACATCTGAATGCTCAAAAATCCCATTAAATGAGTGAAGCAAAAAACAAAACTGATCTATCAATTAAAGTCATCCAGACGTGCTTTAAATCTATTAGCACAACGCTCAGAGTCCTCCTCACGGTCAACATGATGTTCCAGTATGTGGTTAAACAGCTCCTTTAGGGCAACTCTGCTCTCAAAGACTGTACTGACCAATCTTGATGTGTATTGCTATTACGCTGGTGCGACAAGGAAGATGCCACAGGCAAATATCATCCAATAACTGTGCGCCTCGGGATCTGGTGAAAAAGCAGCTAGGTCATTTAGGTGGGCAAAAAGATCTTCTATGAATAAGGCCCTAGATGCCCTCTACTTCATTTGGTCTGTACTCCTGTACTCAGAGGACTTGATGAGTGCCCCATCGAAACACCTTTGCCACAACTTTATCTAGACATTAATTTTCCTCCAAGAAACAGACAGTAAGAGCAGCAGTTTCACTGGCTCAGTTGGCACTAGTAACATCGTCAAATGAGACAAAGCGCTCATTGACACCTGTGTCTGTCACATAACACAGGACCAGGGCAAGCTGCACTGCATTACTCACATCTGTCGTCTTGTCTATCACAACAGCAACAAAAGTTGCTTTATTGATCTTCCTTTTTATTTGTTCTCTCATCACTTCAGCAGTAGCATTAATTAGGTTTAGTATTTTGGTTGATATCCCACAAAACACGTAAGAAATAAATAGTTTGAAATAGTTGCCTTTTAGTGTTTTCGATATTACCCTATTTTTCTTCACATTTTCATTGTATAGCTCTATTTTCCTGTCAGGAACTATTTTTAGTGGAAAATAATAGCTTCAAAAAATATCTACGGTGACCGAGAGGGGACGTCTTTGGTTCACTTAGTTTTGTCGTGGCCACAATATAAATTAACTCGTGGGAAAGTGATAATAAAATGTGGCCACTAGATATTAATTTGTGGAAACGTCTTAATAACACTTGGGAACGTAATATTATGTCGTGGCCATAAATAATGTTTACATTACGTGAAATATAATAATTTATATTATAGAACAATCAATCAATCAATCTTTGTTTAAATAGTGCTTTTAACGAAACATAAAAAATAAAATAAATTATGATATAATTTTTATAGTACAATAATTTCTATAATCATATAATGATTTCTTAATTCAAAATAAAACTATAACGAATCCATCTCTGATAAGCCCAGGTTGCTATGGTCATGCAGGTTTGTTTACACAAACTCGTGGCCACGAGAAAATATGTTGTTCCCTTAACCTAGCATTTCGAGGCCACGACATAAGGAAGTCGTTACCTTGACAAAACGATCTCGTGGCCATGACATAATATCACAGTCACACAAGTTAATAAGACATTCCCACAAATTAATATCTCATGGCCAGTATTATATTATCTTATATTATATTACTTTTCAGCCATATGGCTCTCTAAATATGTATATAAATATACATATTTTTCATCCTGTACTTCAACAGTTCATAACAAAGCAAGTGTTCTTGGGGTTCCCTGATAAAAAGGAACAGCATATACAACTCATATGTGCAGTAATTCAGAAAGTGTACTAAACAGAGAGCAGTCTGGACATAACTTTAAAATGTGCATAATGGAATACAAAGATAAGAGCATTTTGTGTGAAAACTAAAAAATCCATCTTGAGAGAAGACCTCTATTCCAGTCTATTAGAGTGATGGGTGTGATAAGGGCAAATTGCAAGTGACTTGACTATGTGAGAGTGTTTGCATGCGATGGAATAATAACCGCTCTAGAGGAAACCATTAACTCTGACATATTCACTGTCCCAGCTGAGCAAGTAATCACAGTTACATGCTCACTGCTTCATTTCCATGGAAAAACTAATTATTGATCCTCATTAAGAGATTGATATGGAGCCTCAGAGCTCCAGGAAGAGAGACAGGTGTAATTTCTTACTCAGCTTGAGGAGCTTGGACTTAGTTTGCGGCATGGTATCTTCTCTTCCCTGGAGCTCCTATCTGGAGGACTGGATCGATCAGGGCTAATTAGCTGGGTCTGTGATTCTCTCTCTCAGGGTTTCAGCTTTATGTGTGCATGAATTGAATACTTTATCTTGTTTGCGGTTTTCTCATTCTTACAAATGGACAGACAGAGTTTGGGTAGAGTAAGAAAGAACATCAGTCACTGTTTTTAGAAATTTAGAAGACGTGAAACTACAGTTTAGATGCCTTTTTAGAGAGAAAAAAACGGTTAGCCTTATCATGTTTTGTGAAATTTGCATCTTTGATTCGGTTGGTTTCCTCTTTATTACTGGGAATTTGAAACTGTCTGCACTTTATCAAGGTATTTTGATTTTACACAATTTTAGTTTCTGGATTTGCTGTTCTCACAACTGTCAAACACAGGTGCATGTGTGCATTTGAATTTTTATGGTTTGAACACGTTGACTCTGTTTTTACTCCATTAAAAATGTAATTCATTCTTTTCTTTCAGATTCCAGAGGAACATGATTTGGAGAGTCAGGTTCGTAAGGAGAGAGAGTGGAGATTCTTACGCAATGCACGAGTACGCAGACAAAGCCAACGCATCACTCAAAGAGGTACTGGTTACCAATTGTAAAACTGCATGAAACTGCTTAACTGCTGTCTCAAATTAGGCAGTTCTAGCTGTATGTATTCAAAACACATACATATTTTATATTTGGCAAAAGTACAGATGCTAATACCATTTCACTCAAGTCTACAGCAGGAATGTTTCCAGCCTTTCATCAATACTGGGGCATAGACCACCCCCCAAAAAGTGTCCCTAATTATTTCTTTATTTATTTTCAGTATTTCAGTGGATACAGCATCTAAAAATCGATTTGCAATATAACATAGTATAACATAGTGTGGCTGTCATTTAATTAAAGGCTGATGATAGACTGGGCAATGTTGCTTGGCAACTCGAGGAAATGTTGCCATAATTGGTCAACAAGGTGAGACACAAGGCCCAAGACTGATCTAAATTATCTAGATATAAATTTGTTGCCCATTCTCAATTGAAAAGTGCCCAAGCAACATTGCTCAAAAAAAGTTGCCGGGCAAAATTGCTCAAAAAGTCTGGCATTTAATTCTGATTCTAAACAGTTGGGGACATGATTGCTTAAATGTCATCAGGGAAAATGACTCAGATCAGTATACAATATATTCTCCATTGACAGACAATTTATTAGTAATATTTTGGGGGGACAGCAATATTTTCTGTGACCCAGCAATAAGGGTGTAGCGATACCCCAGGTCTGCAGTAAACCTTTATCAGGAATGCTCTTAAACTCATTAGATGCGTTTTTTTATGTAATATGGATTTTACAATAATAATTTAATAACACATTTAATGTGGATTTCTCAAGTAGAACTGAGTGAACCATTGATATGCTGTAATTTTTGTGCGTGAAAGCCCCAAGCTCAAAAGAAAGCAATGTGCTTGGCTCCCTGTCTGAAGTCAGTGGCGTCTCAAACAGAATGGCTAACATGCTTACGTCAGTGCCGGCACGCACACACACAAGTGCGCAGAACTGATTGCGTCAGAGCGGAGGATCCTGCTCACTCTCGTGTGTCTCTCTCCTTTCATCACTCTCTCCACCATCCTCCTCTCTGAAGCTGAGAGTGGGGCTGCCCTCATTCAGTCTAGCTGGAGGAACTGAATCAAATCCTGAATTCCCTCTGAGTTCCCTTCATGCATATTTTTTCTCTCATCTGCAATTCTCACACTGAAGTTCAGTAGTGTCACCCTTATTCATTTTCCTCAAGAACTTGTAAACCAAAAGACTGCTGTGGTCATTAGTAAAGTTCAACATTTCACTAATTAAACCTGTTCTAACTGATCTATCCCTCTTGTGGTTTTAGGAGTGACACGGTTAGATGATCAGATCTTCATCAACAGAAACCCAGGTGTTCCATCAGTGGTGAAGTTTCATCCATTTAACCCCTGCATCGCTGTAGCTGATAAAGACTCAATCTGGTGAGTGAACTGTTACATACACAACCACATTCATATACAATCAAAACTGTTTGAAAGAGAAACATACATAAGCAAACTTAAAACCATAACATTTGGACCTGCTACTTTTCACAGTAATGCACATAGAACAGTATTTCCCATTAATTACTTGGACTCTGATGCCCCACCACAGTCTAATGTGCTCCACCTACTCTAATAAACAATTCTCTCATATTACCTTGAAAAATCTATAATGTTGTTTTGTGTCACTTACTTGGTAAAGCATCCATCAATCGGATTAATATTAAATGTGCAATATAACTTAGTGTCAGTGTGTGTTAAACCCCAAAGGTACAGTATGATATTTATTTTAAAAAGTATATTATCTCTTTCTCTGTATATTTCAAATCAAAGCATGATGCTGTGTTTATGTGCCATAGTGTGTGCCAGTTATGTTTTATTTTCACATTCCATCATTACTGTTTTTACTTACTTTACTTTATTCCTGTACATCACCTGTATATCACTCTCATGAGTAACATATATTGTAACATGCATTTTTGTATGTTATCTGTTCTTTAGTGTCATGTATTTGGTATTAGTTACACTTGTCAGTGACGCTAATATTAGTGTTGTTTGTGTGTGTGGAACAGTTTTTGGGACTGGGAGAAAGGAGAGAGGTTGGATTATTTCTATAATGGGAACCCACGATACACACGCATTACAGCTATGGAGTACCTTAATGGACATGACTGCTCTCTCCTGCTCACTGCCACTGGTCAGTTCACTTATCATTCATGTTGAAGCACACCTTGATTGGTTTTCATGTTTGTCACTTTCTATGCTGACCATGACACTTTTTGTGCAGATGATGGAGCTTTGCGAATTTGGAAGAACTTTGCAGACCAGAGAAATCCAGAGATGGTCACAGCGTGGCAGGGGCTGTCTGACATGCTTCCCACTACACGAGGTTTGCTTTCACACTCATATGCTCTCCGTGCGCAATACGCTCTTCTTCTGTCATCAGAGTTTCTTTTCCCCTGTCTACTCTCTGCTCGACCAGTGTTTGGAAAGAGCTGTCGGAATTTCCAGTCTTCCTGCATGACGCGAGACTGTAGAGACGCCCATGGGTGCTCTGGTACGAAAGCAGAATGTTGCTCATTATATTAGATGTAGTTTTGTGGGTCTATTTGAAAACTCTTCCGTTTACTGTTATACAAATTTGCAGTTGCGTTTACTTCGAAATTGTTTGGGTTAGACAACATTTGTGTGAATGTAAAGTAATTACTGTTTTTAACGGAACTTTTGCTATTTTGGAGTATGCATATTATTTATATAACATGGTAATAATTAGCTTGCTTATGTTGGAAGTTATTCTTCTCTTTTTAATGATTAATATAAGTTCTATACCTTTTTCTTTTTTTGTATGTGGACAGACTGAAAATCGTATAAAAACTTTCAAACTTAAATCACTGCCAAACAATTATTGTAGCGTCTGTCGAAGCAGTTAGGCCTCTTCATATCAGATTACAAAACTCGTGAGACTAAACCAAATAATATTATAGTCCCAGTGCCTTTTCATTATTCCAGGTGGATGATATCAAAACAAGACAAGCCTCATACATAGTGGATCTTACCTGTTTTGTCTTTTATGTCTAGAGAAAATAGTGTCATAACCTGATTATTCTTGGTGGAATTTTGCGAAATTAAATTGCACATTAAAATGAGCTGAAGAACACATCTGAGTCAAACTAGGACTGACATTAGTTGTCAGCAGTGGGGCTTATCACATCTTATCAGTTAAAACCAGTTAGACTCACAGAAACACAGATATTTTCCCAGCTGCTCTGTGGTGGGTGCAGACAAGCCCCAACTTTAAGACACATTTTTTGGAATAGTTCACCTCATCTGTACTCCATGCTGTTCAGTTATTATTTTGGGGTTCTTTATTTCCATAGAACACAGCTGGATATTAACTGTCACTGCCAAAAAGCACCATAAAAGTAGTTTATATAACTCAAACAGATTGAAATGCATTGTTCTTTGAAATGTTGTTCTGTTTAAAAAAATGTTAAACTGTATAGTACTACTCTGCAAATACTGTATACTGCACAATATGCAAACATACGCATTAACTATCCAGATGATCTGCTAGATTTGCCAGTGCAAGCAAGTGCATACTTTCAAAAACTGTATCCCTGTCAATATTTATTTACTCTTTGACTGGACTGACTAAAGACTCATTTGCATTTGTGTACCATAGCAAACGTTGCCTTTATGAGCACTATATGCCTGATGAGCAAATGCTGGAATGCAAGTTTTTCAGTGAATTCTTAAAATTTGAGTCTGTTCTTCACATTAAGATATTGTAAAGCTGATCTCAGAAATGTCATTAAAACTGGTTTCTAGGACAGCTGCAGGGAGAAACATCAGTGGCGTAATCTGAGCCAGGTCATGGCTTCATCAGAACAGAAGATAGAGGGAAATCCTAGAATGTCCTTATGACCTTACCGCTGACTCCTAGTCAAATTTAAAATTGATGTATAAAATTTTTTCATGCATGTTGTATGTATCCATGCTGTGTGGTACTTTTACCCCAATTTCTAAAGTGAAATGGTTCCATTCCAAGAATGCTTAAGTAAAGCAGCTTTAATAGAAATCATGAACAGTAGTGTCCTACTCGGTTGCTGTAGCCCTCATCCTTACTGCTGTTTCTCATTGCGGTTTTCCTTACACACAGTAACAGCTGCTCAGACACTATTTTTCTTTTCTTCATTTACTTGAATGAATAATTTTTTGTGATTTCCCCTGCAAAATCTGTGCTTACATTTTCCTCTGTAATGTCTGTAAATATCTTTTTCAGGAGAGGAACAAGGCTTATGTCAGCAGTATGACTCTTTGAAGTTTTAATTCACTTCAAAACTGTCATCACTTATTTACTTACCAAACTCTTGTTGCCTATTTGTAGCCATCCTCTGTAGACCATAAAATGAGATATTTTGAAGAATGTTCACACAGCTCTTTTACATGCTTGGCATATACTGTAGAGAAAAAAAGCACTGTAAGAATAGTTAATCCAAATAATAAGCCTTATACAGTATATACTGTGTTTTCTGCAGCCTTTTGAATTAACACTTTCCATATCAAACACAACGCACCAAAGTGGCAAGTTTTTAAAATGTATCTCTTCCATGATTTTTTAACGGTTTGTGGTTGTGACAAGTGGCGCTATATTCTGTCATTTACTCTTTCTATTTCTGCAGCATTGTGCAAGAAGCCCCACTTACTCTTAAATCTTATTGTACCAATGTACAATGCTTGCTAAAGACATTTACTTTTTCTTTTGCCTGTTTGGCCTGATTCAGACTGTAATTGTTTCTCAAGGAGCCTTTTTCAACATTTACACTAGTTAATCTGTGATTTTATTTCTGTCCAAATCCAAAATGCTGGTGTATTTCTCCCACCACCCTCATAAAAATCCTGAATTAACTACTGTTGACAGATTGACAAACACCAAGGTCCTGTGGTAATTTAATTGCCATCTGAATCTACATCTCTTGATTTACAAAGAGAAAAAACAAGAAGACAATTCACCTTAAATCCTCATTCATAATTGCCAAATGCTGTACTGTAACTATTGCACTTTGCTTTAATTTACATGCATATTTTTTACAGAAATTTCTGGAAAGTATTTACAAGAACAATATTTAACTGCTCCACCACAGCAAGTAAGGAGCTGTTAAGAACAAAAGCAAGGAAAGTGTATAAACGTTTGAAATGGTTGATATAGCAACACTATGCAATACAATTTTAAATATGTATTATGTAAAATTATATGCATAAAAAATATATACGAAGCAGCTTATGTTTACCTTAACTTGACATTAACTGGAATCCATCATTTTGATAAATAAAATGCAAAACATAAAACCATTTTAGCTATAGTGCACCTATTTTTAAACAGGAGATTTAAATAGTCAGATAATAAATAGAATAAGCATATTTGAAGCATATGACATTTTATTTGCAGCAGACAATTATGCTCATGCCATGTGAACAGTGTGTTCCTAGGTCTGTAGTATCACAGAACTCCACTGTGAATAAATCACCATCCAAATCCATAAGATTTATCACTGAGGTGCCATGTAAGTTTATTTATAGAGATGCCGACGAGAGAAAATTACCGTCTGAATAGAGCTTAAGCTGTTTCTTAGTATACTTTAGTACAAGACTCCCTACTTCGTTCTTGGAGTCACCCCATCACTGCATACTTTGCATATGTCCTTAATCAATCACGTGCAATTTAACCCATCAGCTTTCTTAGTAGGGACTCCAAGACTTGAAATGGATGTGTCATACTAGGGAAATAATTATATATATATATATATATATATATATATATATATACTTACAAATTACAAATTCTCATCTTGAGAATCATTGTTTCCCAAATGAAATGAATCCACATCATAACCAAAAAATAATAATTTTGGGATAATAACTCAATGAATGACCTTAATGCCAGGAGAAGATCTCAGTCACGTACACCAGAACGCAATAACATTTTCGAGCTTCTGGCTTTCCTGAAGAACTCCTGCACATCTGTGCTACTTTAAGATGGATGAGCAAAGTTTTGGCTCAAAGAACTGATCTCACCCTTGCTATTCGGCTCCCTGTGAGAAAACCTGATTTACTTGGCAGATGTCTTGCTGGGGAACCACAGCCTTGTTCTCCCTCCCTTTTCTGCAGTGTGTGTATGTGTGGATTTATATAAGATATGAGGGGAATTAAATTGTGTGAGAAAGAGAGAGAGGCCATTTCTATGTAAATCTGTGTGTGTCTGTGTCTGATAGTCTCAGTCCCAAATGCTGCCCTGAAACCTTGTGCCACACTTTAATCATGTAATGCCTCCTAAAAGTGTTGATAGGCCAAGTGTGCATTGAGAGTGCACTATGGATCCAGTCTTTGGCCCCCTGCTGAAAGCTAAATTGAAAGATGAAACACCCTATACAGTCTTGTGAAATTTTCTGACATTTGGATAAAAGCTATTGGAAGACCACAATTTATGCATGAAGTGCCCTATTTGGGACAGGGCTACAGATCACATGCTGGTGTGTGTTTACATGTCTGCTAACATGGTGGTGTCTTCTGGCTGATAAAATGACTGGCCCTCCTGACCTCCTTCCTGTGCTCTTTCCCTCTCTTCCTCTTCTCCTTTCACAGGTTTGGCCCGACGGGTCTCAATCTATCTTGACAGAAGTAAGCAGGGAGGTGAGTGCTTCTCTCTCTTCTTTTCCTTCACCTCTGTTTGGTGTTTGCACATGTGACGTGAGCATCTAATGTTTTCCCATTCCCAATTATAGCCTAACATTTTTCTCTGCATTCATCTGATTGGCTCTTTTAATTCTTATTTCAATTCTGATTGGTGGAAGTCAAAGCTTACCAGCTTTTTTTTTACTTATTCTTCATTTTAAGCAGTACCTTTGGTGAAAAATATGCACTTATAATTTTAGTCTGGTGCTCAGTTTAGTCGATGACGATCTGTACATTTTGTGTGAGCTTTTGCTCGTTTATTAGAACACACATCCAAAGAAAGGTAATGAAATGTTTAATCTTTGGCTTTTAGTAATATACCCTGAGCATCATCAATATGTGTGTATTAATCTTTCTAGCAAAATCTGTGTGTTCACACGGGTGTATATTTTACTTGAAGAAAGTAAAGGTAACACTTTATTTTGGGGTCTCTTAACTAGGTGCTTATTAGCATGCATATTACTATAATAATATCCATTTATTAGTACTAATAAAGCACATATTAATGCCTTATTCTACATTACTTTATTCTTCATCCCTAACTACCTTGATAACTATTAAAAAGCAGCGAATTAGTAATTTATTGAGGGAAAAGTCATAGTTTAATAGTGAAAAAGTAATCCCTATTCTAAAGTGTTATAATGTTTGAATTGATAAGAACAATTACATATTGTGTATAGTATTTTCTAGGTGTGCTATATATAAATATATTTTGCCTATCAACTATTTGTCAACTAAGTTGTCAAAAATCCATAATTATTAGGTCTTTGTTTATTCATTTAAATATAACGATGAAATTCCAATCAGTGAAGACAAACCAAATTCATGATGAATGTGCTTCATCAAGTTTTTATTCCTGATGTGAAATTCTCCTTTGGTTTCTCCATTTATATCTCAGCAGTGTTTGGAGGGATAAATGTGAGGTGGGATTTCTCTTCCTTAAGATTGGATTTTTGATAGACAGCAGAAGTTTTGAAAGTAGGGCAGCAGTGCTACACTTCCAGCATGTCCTGATTCACATAACTTTTGGCTGTGTGTTTGGGACACTCGTATAAGAGTGTTCTTTACTCTAATGATTGAACAGAATCACAGAATGACAGCCAATCAGTCAGAACTGAACCAAGGCTCCAGACCGGTCAGGACCCCTCTTGTCCTTCAGAAGGCACCTATAGCGTGGCAGCAGAAGCTTTTGCAGTAAATTGGAAGTTGGTTTTGCTCAGTGTAATCTAGAGGTCTACTCAGGCAATAAGCTGAAGCTGGAAGCCCTGTGACCTGACCAGTGCTGTCAAATTTTAAGACAGAACCCAACCTGAACCTGAATCTTTCACTCTTAGTCTGTTTCCTAATCAAGTGAGTAGACCCAGACACTTGAATTCTCAGCACTATTACTAAAATATGAGCGCATTCGTGCACAATGAGTTGTTCAAATCTCAAGCCTTGTTCAAAGTTCAAACCTCAAGACACACTGAATTCCAAATGACACACTGTACACTATGCACTTATGCACTATGTACTCAATCATGTATTGTATTAATTACATAAGGTTATTTTGTCATTCATAATCTGAGTCTGATAGTTCCTCCCCCTTCGCTAAAAAATGGAGTGTACGTAATATCCAACATTCCACACGTCCTTTTCTCTGTTAAGTGCACTTTTTCTTTTCAGTGTAAACACACTACTTGTACTATTTATACTACAAAACATCATAGAATAGTCAATAAGTATGCTATTTGGGATGCACCTATAGATGCACCTGCTTTTATTTGGCTTCCCAAAAAAAATCTATTCATGCTACTTCATACAGTGACATTCTAAAGACATTTAAATGACAGTGCCTCAGTGGAGGCACTTAACTGGCCTGCACAAAAACTTAACCCCTACTTACAATTCTGGGGTTGAATTGCAATGCCAAAATCAATGTCTGGTGCTGGATAATCTGCTCTTGTGTCTAAATGCAAGAATATCACAACAGTCTTGTTCTGGAATGCCTTTCAAAAAAGCAGAAGCGATTATAGTTGCTAAAGCAAAATCAACTCCTTGTTAATGCACATTTTACATTAAATGTTCAACAAGCATGTAAGGCTGTGGGGTTTGGGTATATGTTCGCTTACAGAACTCTTTCAACTACTTGAAAACCAAAGGTAAACACAGGAGAAAATGTCACTCACCATTAAATAAAAGAAACAATGACACTCAATTGCATTAACCAATGTTTTACAATAAAGTCATTTTGATGTTCATTGTTAAATTTGGTTCTTGAAGTAAACCAGTGAAGAACCACTTGACATCCACATCTTTTTGTTATTTTATTTATTTATTTTACATTTTATCTATATTTCATTCATTATATCTACAGTTGCTGTCTATAATCTATATTCTCTGCACACTAATTAAATCGTTTTGTAATTTACAATGACAAATAATCTACAAAGGAGAATCAGACAACTGAGTCTCTCAAAGAGAATCCTGTTACTGGATCATAACTGAAATCAGCTTATGTTTGATTGGTGCCAGGATGAATTACTCTGTAAATATTAATCCTGAAATTAACACATTGACTGTTGTATGAATGTGTCTGCTGGTGTATTTCGGGAATTTTCTTTCTTTTTTTTCCTTTTTTTTTTTTGTAACTCCATCTCTGTTCACATCATTCTTACTGTCATAAAAATGACAAAAACTAAGCACTGGCCCATAGAACTCTTTACCACTTCACAAGATGCAAGTTAAGTCTTCTGCAAGCAAAAACGTTCGGCTTAAGGTTTGTTGATCTTGATCTTTTGTTAATCTCCCGATAGGTGGATTTGATTTCTTTATTCCTTTGATTTGAACTTTAAAAGGTGGGCATCTTTGAGAAAGTGGAGCACTTACCAGAAAATTTTTGTTCTGAAAGAAATAAAAACCAATAGGTGAATGTATCTGGTGTACAGACATGTCAGGAGAGCCCAGAGACTTGTGTATTTGATTTAGTATCTGTGTAAACCTTCTGTGCTCTTCTTTTGAAGGTGCAGGTATGGTGGTGGACTGGGAGCAGGAGACTGGCCTCTTGATGACGTCAGGTGATGTTAGAGTCGTACGGATCTGGGACACTGAAAGGGAAATGAAAGTGCAGGTACACAAGCACAAACGCAATTACACACACACCTTCAACTCGAACTGAGGAAAACTGTACAATTTGTTTCTGATATTTACATGGCCAAAAAGTAAAATAATGTTCTCATGGCTTACATATCTAACATAAAATGCATATTACTTGTCCTTGCATATTAGTTGTCACTGTTATATCCCATACTAATATGTCTTTGTCTATTGAAATGCTTTAGTATTTAAATGAAATTTAGCTGCACTCCTCCAAAAACTCATTCAGCTTTTGTGTCTGTGTTGTAGGACATCCCAACAGGAGCAGACAGCTGTGTGACCAGCCTCTCATGTGATCCTCAACGGTCTCTGGTAGCTGCAGGTCTTGGTGATGGATCGGTTCGGGTGTACGACCGCAGAATGGGACCTAACGAATGGTGTGTCAGCATTCACAGATCTTTGTCCTCAACTGTTATTAACCTTTGGGGAGAATAAAAACACTGAATCAACCCTCAGAGACCTTTAAAAAGAGTCATATTACTGAATCATAAATGTTTCATCTCTGATGTGCCGTCACAACTGGTATGACTGCATAAATCAGATATCTCAAAAACAAAAATCATTACTAACTGGCTAGATAAGAAAATGATTCAGCATGAATATTGTGGTTGTACTCAGTTTCACTCTTGTCCTGCACCACTGAGCTTGTATTATTTTGCATTTGGTCTTGGTTGGACAAAATTATCTGTAACAGTAACTCACATCCGTGTGTCCACAAGCACTAACCCATAAATTCCATGAGAAAACATAGTACTTAAGTCATAAAAAGGCCTATGAATATTTAAATAATGCTAATGTAATTACTCCCTCTGGCTGTAGCATTTCCAAATGCACAAGACCCCTCTGCTAGTCACATGTGTCAGCTCTCTTTTCGGTGCCTTATTATTTTTTTTTGCTTTCATGCACCTTTAAAAACTTCACCCCTGTGTCCCACAGCTCATTCTGACATTTCCTGCATCACACTGTTGTTGAATTCCTTTTCATTAGTTTGCTTGCAGTCTGGCAACCACTGTACTTAAATTGCTTAATCAAATTTTAAGTGAACTTGCATCATGACCTCTGACATGCTGAAGTTTTGTCACAGAAGAATGTCTGTATGAGAACTTCCTTGCCTCCAGTAACACATGTTTCAGTCTAGTTTAAAGCTGGTTTCTTCTGGCTACTTTTAAAAAAGTTTATCAAATAGTTATTATTCAACCTTTTTCTAGAATTGTGTGTGTATGTATGTTTGTATATATATATATATATAAAATCAACAAAAATATAAATGCAACACCTTTGTTTCTGCTCCGATTAAACGTCCATGAACATCATGTTTCAGCAAGATAATGCACGGCCCCATGTTGCAAGGATCTGTACACAGTTCTTGGAAGCTGAAAATGTCCCA
>JAUCMU010000104.1:7695213-7711815 GCA_032275025.1 Enteromius treurensis
GTGGCACACCTGTGAGGTGGGATGGATTATCTCAGCAAAGCAGAAGTGCTCACTATCACACATTTAGACTGATTTGTTAACAATGTTTGAGAGAATTTGTAATATTGTGTATCTGGAATGAATTTTAGATCTTTAAGTCAATTTCATGAAAAATCGGAGCAGAAACAAAGGTGTTGGGTTTATATTTTTGTTGAGTGTATATATATATATATATGTGTGTGTGTGTGTATGTATGTATGCATGCAAACACTCATGTACATAATTTCTAACAATATTCCTTTTTTTTAAAAGAATTGTTTGATGAGAAGAAAAACTTTAAAGATCAGCACTTATTTCAAAATTCTGTCATTAGTTACTCACCCACATGCCATTCCAGTATATCTTGTATGGTTTTCTTTACTGTGTGGAACATAAAAGATGGTGTTTTGAAGACTGAATGTGAAGACTTTTAAGTGATCTTTTGAAAGTCCAGAGTGCCAGAAATGGCAGTGGTTGAAGCACCCTTCTAAAGGATTAGTTATCCACTATGCTGTTACTATAGAAATCGTTGTTCTGTGTTGTTGTCCAGTGCGTTCCTGCAGCTCCCTCTAGTGATCACTGTTAAACAATGCTGCTGAAATTTTGTGGGCATTAACTGCTTATACTAATTAGCTATATCTTTCTACAGTCGTGTGATGACGTATCGGGAACACGGTGCTTGGGTCGTGAAGGCACATCTGCAAAAGGAGCCTGAGGGGCACATTATCAGTGTCAGGTAACTGCTTTTCTCTCCTGCATAATTTATATCACTCAATTTAAAGAATATACCACATGCCCTTCTTGTATTTAGCTCACAAATTTGTTCTCCTTTCTTGTAGTGTTAATGGAGATGTGCGGTTCTTTGACCCACGGACACCAGAATCAATTAACATCTTGCAGACAGTGAAAGGACTGACAGCTTTGGACATCCATCCACAGGCAAACCTGTTCGCTTGGTGAGAGAACACTTTATACATCATTTAATGCAATTCTATTGTGCAAAGTTTAGCTGTTTACCGAAAAAACACAAAGACAAATATTTCCTTAAATCCATGACCATTTTTACACCTGGCATTAAGGTCCACATGTACACACACATTATAGTTGAAGTATTATCACCACAAAATCAGCATCTGCTCACCTAGTCCTGATATGCTTGTAACTCATGCCTCTTTTTAAGCCATTTTTTCTCTTGTTCTCACTTTCTCTCTCCAGTGGCTCTATGAATCAGTTTATAGCTGTGTATAACTCCAATGGGGATGTGATCAGCAACATTAAATACTATGATGGTTTCATGGGGCAGAGAATTGGAGCCATCAGTTGCCTGGCCTTCCACCCTTACTGGGTAAGACAGATTTCTCAATGAAGTTTTTATTACTTTGAGCTGCAGTGTTGGGAAAGCTAATTTGTAAGTTCTCAAGCTATATGTAACTCATAAATTAATGTATTTTAAACTACAGTCAAGTTATTAACTATTCAAGTTGTAGCTACTGTAACTAATTTAGCAGTATGATGTTAAAGCAAAACAAATACATTTACGCTAATTAAATGACTTAAATTAAACAAATATATACATATATATATATATATATATATATATATATATAAATAACTTGTATTTGCAATAACTTGTAATACCCTCCTTTCTTATATCTATACAATAAAACCAATGTAAACAATTTTTACTTTTACATACATCCACATCCACATTAACATAAATATAAAGTAAATTTATAATATAAGTAAGGCCACTGTGGTATTGGCCAACAAAATAACACAAAAGGACTTTGTTTTTATTTTATTTCATCTTATTCACCAGCCTCATCTTGCCGTGGGCAGTAATGACTACTACATGTCCATCTACTCAGCAGAGAAGAGACTCAGATAACATCAGATGACCGTTCACCTTTGACCCCTGCTGCCCCCCTTGGATGTAAATGACTTCCTGTAAATATGCAACAACCACAATGAATGTCTAAAGAAGGCTGCTGAACCTCCACATGATGACTATATTAAAACCATTATTATTATTATTCTCAGCATAATTCTCATTATGGATTTATTGATTGTAGACTTGGCTGTGCAGAGGAGTGTGTACTATTTAAATTGCATATAAAGATCTAAAAACAAATCTTTATGGTTTGGCCAATGCTAGCCAACTTTTCCTTGGAACTGATAACCTCCTGCAGAGTCAGAGAGGTCAACCTGAAGGCAAGAGACTAGGAAATGACGAACTTCCCTAAGCTCTGTGTTCAAGGCTGACTGTGAAAGGCCTATTGTTCAGTGGGTTCTCTCTGAAGCCCTGTGCCTCGTCATATCTCTGCTGAAGTACAGTTGGATGTGCTCTTCTGAAAAACTCATGTCAATCTTGCTGCAGATCCATAGTTTTTTAAGTGTGCAGGCGTGCATTTCTTGTGTGAATGCCGTGTTCTTACTCGCCAATCACAACCTCCCTCACACATCCATGCTTAACATGTGCACACACAAACTATGCCAAATCCTCTCTGCATCAAAACACAACATTTTATTGTAATTTTACAAATCATCACATAGAACTCTTATCTCAAAGCACTGGACACGGATAACAGGGTGCTGTTCATTTGCATCCACACTAAGAACTGTGGAGGCTGGGAGAAACACAAGGTTCTTAAAGATAAGCTCAAATAATTAGGAAAAAGATTTGTATAGATTTCACAACAGAAATGTACTGTATAAGAAAGAGTGAATTTGCCATCTATTTTTGCCTGGGCAGCGCAATAACCACAAGTTTTCTTTACTTGTTTTGCATGTAAAAATCATAAATTATATTTTTTCTCTCTTCGCACACATAGCTCACTAAAATTGTGCCAGAGCCTCTGTTTTAATTAGTTAAATGAAATATCTGTCCTCCATGCTGGAAATGCCCCATTACCCACCTTTGCAGCACTAAACCTTTTGCCCATGTTCATCGCCCCCTTTCCCCCCGTGTCTGACAGACTGTCTCTGTTAAGAGATTCATATATAATCTCCTGCGCATGAACTCATTTGGTCTTATAATTAAAGGTGGTATCTGTTGTTATTTTTCCTCAATGAAAAATGAGTGCAGTTGACAGAACAGAAAAAGGACTATTTCATATTTTTAGCCTCTCATGATGTTGGACCTGATCTGTTTCCACTTTTCACTTTACTTGGCACTCCAATAATGTACAGTTTTCAGGTTACCCATAGAGTGACATAGCATTATGTGGAATCAAATACAAGTATTGTATCTCTGTCATTGCAGCACTTACATACAGTCTCACTATGTCCTGTGCTGTTAATAATCTAGCTTTAATAAATTAATTGTAATTTTGTTTGAGTGTTTATAGCTTGTGGTTCACAGACATTTGTCTCACAACTGTGCACAATTTTGATTTGTTTACACAAGAATGAAAATGAAAGTGTTTACTAAAAGCCTGAAAGGACAGTTCACCCAAATATGAGCCTTTTATCATTCACATACCTGCATTTCATTGCAAAATCTTTTTTATTATTATTATTATTATTATTTATTTTATTATTAATTTTATTTTTATTTTACTTTTTTTTATATGTTTTTATATTTAGATATTTATCAGATGTTTTTTATTACTTTTCCATTCAATTCAAATGGATGGGAACCAGGCAAATTAAAGACATTAACAGGTTTAGTAGAACATGCAGGTAAGTAAATGATTCTGTTTTTATTTTTGGGTGAACTTCCTCTGTACAGCAGCAAATTCAGGTGGAGCCTTATTTTGTTTTATTATTTTTGTGTTTTTAATATTAAATGTTCAGCATTATTTGGAGTACATAATGTGGGTACAATTTATCAGTAGTGTTAAAGGGAGATTTGTAAGCAACTTTAAGGTGCTGACAGATTGAGTAGCCAATTAATAAAATTAGAAGGGTTGAGGATCAGGGTGGAAATGTATTTTTGTACAAGCTATGATCAGTGATCAGCTATGAGTGTTTTGTTTGTTTTCCTTTCACATCCTAGTAAAGATTTCTGCAAGCAAATTGGAACTTTTATTATAAGGGTGACTGATGGAAACAGGCCTGGATCAAATATTGAGAAATACATACCCAGCTTATAAGCCTGCTTTCCATCAAGTTTTTTTGCTGTTTTGTTATCGACTAAGAGAATTTGCGTAATATTTGCGCAATATTTGTGAAATTTGCTGTCTCCAATTTGGCTTTTTACAGATAAAATGACGTCATCCTTAAAAAAAAAACGATAGTTTTACAAGTTTTGGTGTATCGCGAAAAAAAAAATTCCATACAGAATTTCACCTATTGCGCAAATCATATGCTAATAGTCTGTTCTTAATCCTTTAAAAAAAACTTATATATAATTATATAGGCCTAGGCCTACATAAAATAATAACAAGTTTAATGAGTTTTCATGTTTTTGTACTTTATTATAGACTATTTAGATACTCCAGCATCAAGCAATAGGCTATTCATAAGAAGGTGTATTTTTTTATTTTTTTATTTCTTGATTACATTTTATTATACTGTATTGGAATGGTAATTTAGGTTATTTTATTTCTCCTAACCCACAACCGGCGGTCGTTAAGCCATTTTTAGATTATGCTAAATTACAAGTAAATGAAATTTGAATTGATACGTGGCTGTGACCCATTAAAAATGTCTTAATTTTATATGTGCAAAAGCAGCATAAACATCAGAACCTGAGGATTCATGTAACATCACGCGCAGAGCTTGTGCGAACAGAGAAAAACATTTTTTGTGATGCGCTCTTAAAAGCAGCATCCAATTATTTACAGAAGCACAACTGTTTTTATTGTGAATGTACACAAATAAAATAAATATTTAGAATAGTTTCGAATAATGTCTTATTCTTGAACAAGTATAGTAAGCTGTTTCCACTTTTAAAAGACAAAAAAATCAAGTGATCTTGCCGGTGCCGCGTGCTGTGACGCATTAAACCTCTACACCTATAACTCTACAGTACACCTATAATATCCTGAAGAAAGTTAGGTCTAATAAATGTAACTTTCAAAGTATTAAAAAGAACACGGACACTGCCAGTGGGCTAATTCTGTCATGCATTTATTTGCGTTAAAGCCTATTTTTTCGACAAAAGGTGTTTCCAAACAATTTTTTGCGACATTTGAAGTATCGATATAGAATGTATGCGCTAAAGTTAAACGGAAACATACTGTTTCGATGTTTGCAAATGTTATCGATTATTAGCATTTCCATCAGCTATATCGGTAAAAAAGCGCTACATATTTATTTCGTAAAAGCTGCTTGAATGGAAACCTGGCTTATAGACAGCTACCTCTGAGATAATTACGTCACACTCAAATTACGCTTTTAATTCATGGCATAAATTCAAATAGATAAATGGAAGAAAAAATAGATGAAATATGTTTTGAAGCTCACCTCCGTAATAAGCTGAATTTACCCTAGTCCTGAATCCACAGTTCTGAATTATGAGATGAAGTTAAAACATCCTTGTCTGTAGTTTTTCATCAACTTAAGTGCCCTGATTTTCTGTCACTGATAATGTCATGGAAATGATGACTGACAGATATGTTTAATTCTTACCTTCTGAAAATCTCATTGTTGAATTGTGCTTATATTTATGTTGTTTCTTTTGTAACTGGCTTATGTAATATCTGTATTTTATTTTTAACCAGATTACTTTGTGTTTCTTCTCATCTTTTAATCTCTTCATACTGTCATTTTTCCTTTGTTTGTGTTTATGGCTTGCATTTGGTATGGCTGCCATTCACTTGCTGTTGTTGCATGAATCGCTGAAGGGAAAGAGAAAGCACCTTTATTTATCACCTTTTCTTTTGGCCCCTCAGTCTCTTTTTAGATTTTCTGCCCCCTTTGGACATTTGTTTTCATCTAAAGGAGAATTTGGTTTAGCACTTACCAGGGGATTTGTTCATGAATTGTGCCAGTATATCCCTATCAGATGAATTTTTCGGCTTCCTGTCAGGGAGTGGGGGGTGTACTCTGCCTTCATTAGATTGGAAATCACTGCTCTACTAATCCTGTTTTGGGTTTTAACATTTTAAAGAAAAATATAAATTAGTTAAATGGATTGAAACAATCAGGTGTTTTTTTCTGTGGCTGTTGACTGCTTTTCACCATGGTTTAAAAAAAGAATAGCAAGCATTTGAATAAACCAGATATGTAAATGTGCAATTTGCAGTATTTGTCTGTTTATTTCTGTCATCATTTTTTTCCAGGTCCTCCTAATGTTGTAATGTGAAATGTTTTGAATTGCCGACTACTACTGTTACTATATATTCTTGCATTCTTGGAAAACATTTGTTTTCAGGAACTATGTACATCCATGTGAGAACTTGTCTTCTGCTTGTTGAATTATGGAGTCACTGTTACAGAAGTAGTAAGTAATTACCTAAAGAGTAATGACACAGGTTCACCTCCGCCTGTCCAATGAACCATCCTCCTGCTTTGTCAGAGAGACAGAGAGAGAAATCTAGTCAGAGTGGACATTCCAACTCTGTTCCCATTTCCCCAGGAAGCAACACTCACTTCCTGTGAAATTAAGAGAACAGAGGCTGTGTGAAGTGATAACTAGGTAAAGCCCTTTAAATACAACTCCTCCCTCGATCTTCACTTCACTTTGTCGTACAGCAAAACATTTGTGCATACACTGGTTAGAAGTGCTCAGCCATGTGGGTGAAGATTCAGACCTCTCTAAAGATTGGCACCTTCCTCCTCCTCTTCCTCTTCACCTGTAAGACAATTTTACTTCTAGTAGCTCAGTACTGGTTCAAATGGATGTTAAGGTTGGTTTGGATATAAACTTGTCTTGATTTTTTTTTTTTTTTTTACATAACCGTCTTTGACAACATTCAACATCATCAGCAGAGGAAGCCTGTGCAGGTCTGTAAATCATTTAATTCTCAGCCTTGTGTTAAGTTGTTTAGTTTAAAAATGTCATAAGCCTCATTTATAAGAGGAATCTGTACATTTTACCATGTAAAGTGGTTGATTTTTGGTTTGTCAAATTCGTAATTGTAATAGGGATTTGGAAAATTTTGACATAACATTTATTACGAGAAATTCTTTTAATTTGGATCAAAAAAACAAAGTGTGACTTTGTACTGTTTGTTTTTGAAAACATGTTCATGTGTATTGTCACATGCCCTGGTTCTGGAAAGTAGTGGGAAGTGGTAGAGATATGACAGCTTAAGTAAGCCGTGTGATGTAATTCGTCTTTCTCTTTTAGAATTTAGATGCTCTTAGAATTCGATAGCCAAACGTGTGCTGTAATAGGTTTAAGCTTATATTATTAACTTTATTATTAACCAATTATTCACTTTGACAGCTTATATAGAACTATTGTGTTCATTTATTCAGACCTGTGGTGTGGTCTATTTATTACAAATAAAGATTTTCATCATTACTACTTCTATGAAGTTTAAATGCATACCTCCTACTTCACTTGCATGCTTATATGGAATATTAACTTTAAAAATAAATTAAAATATGGTTTCTGCCATATTTGCATTTGAATGGGTGTAGACCACTGATCTATATATAATATATAATCTCTATTATAGATCAGTGGTGTAGACAGGCGTTCTAAAATAACTCTCTCTCACTCACAGGGACAGAAGCTTCTAAATATGTTTAACAATTTTCCTTCCTGCTTCAATGTTTATGTAAACCATCCTGACACTCCCTATAGGCACCAAAAGGGGACAGATAATTAGACTGTGGTAAGAAAAGCAAATGCAATGCTAAATGAACCACTAAGGGGCTAAGATTGGTATGCTCATAAGATAGTTCAGGGCTTCTGTAGTTAACTAAAGTAAATCTATTTTACACCACCAGAGTTTAATTGAATCAGTCTTCTGTTGCAGTGTAAAGTGGACTTAAATTTTTTTGTGATTCAGAATCCCATTCCTTAAAACACCCACCAACATCTAAGAGGTAAAACAATTTTATTTCTCCACAGAATCTATCATAACAAGTGTGAAACTCATTATCCAGCCCGGAAATGAAGTTGAAAGAGGTACAAATGTGTCATTAATATGTAAAGCAGAAGTCAGCCTGTGGCAAGGGCATCACCCCAACTATAAATACAACTTCTACAAAGATTTTCAACCATTAAATACTTCCAGTTCTACAGACCACTTCAATATACCAAATGCCAGAATGGTCCACTCTGGGAAATATAAATGTGATGTTTTCATTGAGGACCAAAATAAGGAGAGTGCAGTAATAGACCTGAAAGTGAAAGGTAGAGGAGCACATTGGTTCAACATGTACAAGAATTGCTCTCAGTTCTTATATCATCAAATCTCATTCTAATATCTGCTGATGTTTCTGCAGGTCTTCAGACACCAGTCCTAAAAGTAGATAAACGGAAGCTGAACGAGGGAGATTATGTTAATGCTGTTTGTACAGCAGAGGGAGAAATAGGTCCTTTTACATTTTTTCTTTCTAATGGATTTGAGGAGCTCTACGTGAAGGACACAAGAGACCATCAAGTTCAGTCAAATCTACTCCTTCATAAAGGAGCTGTGAATATATTTTGCTACTATGCTATTAAATTGCATTCTACAATAGAATTATCTAATAACAGTAGTGTGATCAGCCTTGACATTCAAGGTATGTAAAAAAACTAACTTCCCCACTATAATAAATGTAATTGTTAATCCAGAAAGTGTAAACACATTCACATTCCTTTCCATTTCAGAGCTGAAGATCACTCCCAATATAACAGTCAACCCATCAACATTAGTCATTGAAGGAGATCTCCTAATCTTCAACTGCATTGTTGGTATGACTTCCCAAAGAAATTCTGATCTCAAAATCTCCCTCATCCATGGGCATACCGTGCTCAGTGTGAGCATGGCAAAGAAGGATTACAACATGTCTGCTAAGGCTAGTGACTCTGGGGAATATACGTGCATCTCATATCTTGGTCGTGTTTCTAAATCCTCCGCTATGAGCATCACAGTAAAAGGTAAAAGACAATTAATGCTTACCAATGATTCCTAATGTATTCTTTGTGGAAATTCACCTTAAAATAAGATTACCTTTTTGATTGTGATATTTGTTGTACTTTTTTAATATGTTGTTTTTTAGAAGCATACAGAAGCATACATTGCCTACCTGAATGCTTTTAAATATATTCTGCATTAATAACAGTTTGTATATATTTGCCTCAGAACTTTTCTCCATGCCTGTCCTGAGTATTCATCCATCTGAGGTTTTTGAGGGAGAACTCTTCAACATCAGCTGTAAAATCAACAGCTTTGCCTCAGAGAGAATTCAATTGGATGAAATAAGGTACTCGATATTCCAAGACAATAAATCTGTAATAAATGGTAGTACATTCAGTGGCACTGCAGGCAAAGCATCCAATGGGAAATATATATGTGTTGCTGAAGCCAAAGGGATTATCAAAAACAGCGAGAGAAAGCCGTTTGAAGCAAAAGGTAGGCAGTGTCTTCTCATCAACTTTGTTTAGTAAAACAAAAAAATTGATCAACATGAAGACATTACAGCTTTTGTAGTTAATTAACCATTGTTTCTTTTAAGTTCTCGTTTCAAAGCCTGAGATCTCAGTTGATGGTCCTGTTATTGTGAAAACGTCATTTTGGATTCACTGCAACTCTAACAATGGAAGTCTGCCAATCATCTACTCACTCAAGAGAGACAACATTACCCTGAACATGACTAAGGTTTCTGAGCCTCATGAGACAGCTCGTTTCTTAGCCATGATATCAACTCCTTCAGACATTAGCCGTTACAAGTGTGAAGCAGAGAACAATGGCCAAGTCTCAAGCAAGATGAGTGAAAGGCTGCATGTGACTGTAATAGGTGAGGTCATCATAAAGATATCTGAGGTCTAAAAAGTCAGTAGTGTACAAATGACCAGCGAAAGAATCTGTGATTTGTATTTATTTTTTTTTTTTTTTACTGTTTGAGTTCTACTTGTGCATATTCAAATGTAACTGATTTTTTTATTTATAGGCTATGTAATAAAAGTCTGAACAAGAAATTATTACACTCTAACAGGGGTCATCAAACTTGATCCTCGCGGGCCGGTATCTTGCAGAGTATAGCTGCAACTTGCCTCAACACACCTGCCGGGACATTTTATGTATACCTAATAAGACCTTGATTAGCTGCTTCAGGTATGTTTGATTAGGGTTGGAGCTAAACTCTGCAGAGAGGCAGGATCTCCAGGACCAAACTTGGTGACCCCTGCACTACAATGTTATAAATTCTTTTATGTGATGTTAATTCTGTGATTCTCAGAAGCCCCCATTATTTTTGTATATGTTTATAATAAAAATGTTTAATAGTTAGTCCTGGCCCCCTGGTTTGGAACCACTGATTTTTATTGTCATGTAATTTCATAAAAGGATCTGTTTACTTTATTTAGTTTACTGTTCTCTTGTTTTTAGTTCCAGTCGAGAAGCCCTTACTGACAGTCATTCCAGTTCCAGGAAACATTGAAGAGGGCAGTGATGTTACCCTGATATGTAACATTCAAAAAGGCTCCCCACCTATCAGTTTTACTTTTTATAGAGGCAGTGGCACAGAAATCTTCAGCACCACAGTTCAAAGTAATTCATCATCACGTTATCTGAGAGCGGTAGAAAAACATCACAGTGGAAATTATTATTGTCAGGCAAACAACCAGGCTGATGCTTTTAAAATGAGTGACACAGTCACAGTCGAAGGTAAGCTTTATCTTTCTTTAGTTTCAAATCTATAGTCAGTTATATAAATTGACATTCAAACTCAAAACATAAATTCTTTTTCTAAAATTTTCTAATCATTGCAAATGCTGTTTTTGTTGTTGTTGTTGCTGCTTTTTTGCTAGATTGCATTACATGTGTTTACTAATCTCATTGGGAGTTTGATTTGTTCTTGAGCCTCTGCATATAGAATAATGTGTCTTTTTTCTTTTCATAAAGTTTTAAATGTGTAATGATTTTTTTTTTTTTAATAAGGCGGTATGTTTATGTGGGGAACACTGACATTTAAATCATTATTCAAGGAAACTTGTTGACTTGTTCTTTTAAAGAAACCAAATATATACATATTTTATCTAACATCTACAATCTGTAAGGTAAAAAAGAAACTCTGTGTTCTTTGTCATCTACTCATTCTCACCTTATGTGTCCTTATGTATAGTGAGCCTGGCAAAATGGAAAAAGGCTTTGATTTCTGCGTCCTGCATGCTGTCAGTGGCCCTGCTGGTCGTTTTCATCGTGATGCGCTACAAGGCCAAGCGAGGTAGAGAGTTCTACAGCCCTCCTGCATCAGAGGCTGCACACCTCTGAATGTGAACCAAATTCCCTTTTCAACTTTTCTCTCTCTCACAGGTAAAAGAGAGATGGCTGCCAAACTATCAGTGTGAGTTGACTGGCTTGTTTAAGTTGGTCTAGAGTTGAAGACATTATTAGAAGGACAAGTTGAGGTGTTATTAAATAGTACACTCATCTGACCATGCCTTTCCAAGTCATGTGGTCTCAAACAGGCAAATCTGTTATAAAATAAATAATATCCATAGAAAACCAAGAAATGTAGGTAGTGGAGAATATTTCATAAGCACGTTTTATTTATTTATTTTCTCACCATTCCTCAGAAAGCCTGCAAGCCGTAGATCAGAAGACTCTTTAACCCTGAGTCTCACCCATGACACCCATTATAGCGACCACACAGGTAGACTCTTTATATTTGTTATTTTTATTTTTGTTTTCTCTGTTCATCCACAGTCCACTCTATTCATTCTTTCACTCTTGTTCAATAGTCTATGTTGTGGTCATTTTATATTACCTGTTCAGACCCAAACTCTTGCAAGTCTGAGCAATCCTTACTACATAGAACTCTTTCATATTGAGTCCTTGTATGATCAGACACCTCCAGGTGTTTCTGAAAACTGACATGTGGATGGAACTTCTTTCTGTTGTTTTGGGACATGCCAAACACTGCACTGTACCCCAAGGTGTGTTTGTCATATCTATCCAATAAACAAATTCTTATTAGGATGTGAGGACTCATTTTAGGTCAGTGGTTGAGCAACTTGCTACTCTGTGGAACATATTTAAGATGACTTCTTGTTGAAGTGTCCACATACTTCCAAATTAGCCCCCTCATATTTGTTGTTTTACCATACACATTCTGTTGATGAGTCAAGATAACAGACCAGGGGAATTCAGACTTTGCATCACCTAATCTATGATCATGAGATTTAGTCACCAGTTGCAGCTAAATGTTATTGTATTAAGACACTGGCAAATTAACTAATTCCAGGCACAGAGCTACACTTTGATGCTCTGAAGGGGAAGGTGACCTATGGGACATGAATCACCACAATTAATGGGTACAACTAAAGAATCCTGAGTAGAAACATTGTTATGAAGGGCTGAAATTTTATGAAAAGTTATGGAAACCATAAAACAATGTAATGTCTGAGATTAAGACAGATTAAGGCAAAATTAAGCTATTCTAGATGAAAAAAAAACAAGGCTTTCTATAACCACCTCAGATCTTTTAAGTTTTTCAGATCATACTTTTTTTTTTTAAACAAGGAAAAGGGGAATTCAAATTTCGATTGGTAACATGATTGGATTATTGAAAAATTGTAATGTCTAAATGTTAAATTGTCATCTAAATGTGTCAGTTTTTGTGTCAGGCAATTATTGCAGTCAACTGCTTCATCTTCTCTTTATTCTCTTTAGAACTGCTAAAATGTTAAACTCACCCATATCACAGCAGTGGATCATTAATCATCTTAACCATATTTGAATCATGTGTTCACCATGTGCTTTTTCGCTGATTTCACTGCTTTGCTTGCATAAAATATGTGTTTTTGCTTCCGTTATCATTTGTTTGTTTGTTAATTAATGTTTGTTTCATTTTACTCTAAACACATCTGTGTTAATGCTTCATTACTGTTAAATATTCTTTAAAAATGTGTGTATGTATTTGGTACATGAAACAACATTTGGTAGGCACTTAAAATCTAATAAAATTCTTTATTTGGAATTACTTCATTTGGAATTCATTCCCTAACATATTAAGATCATCAAAATCTCTTTCTGCATTCTGTTTCTTTTAAAATATTTAAATGTGTCATATAACCCAGGTATCATTTATTTACTTCACCTGGTCTCATTCATTTTTTTATTCATTAAAAATGTTGTTATTAAAATTCACCTCTTTTGGTTTAAAGATTTTTTTTTTTTAAATGAAGCGGCAATGTTGACTTTGCATATATATATCTATTTTATGAACCATTTCCAGCTTTGTATACTGTAATTATTGAACGCATTACCATTACTCCCAGTAAATATATCTCTTAAGAGGGTGTTGAGATGAAATGTTCACCAGATGTTTGTAACAAACTAAGTAATCCATATGAATGAAACCAAAAAAATTAGTTCAGAAATTAAGTTGTGAGTAATCAAATGGAATGACACAGGGTAAAAATATTGATCTACTGATCTATTTTATAGTTTGTACAAAACCCTTTATTGGTAATGACAGCTTCAAGACTAGACTTCAAGAAACTAGTCGCATGTATTACTCAAGTGTGATTTTGGCCTCTGTCTTTTGAGTCTTTAAACGTTGAAGGTTCTGTGGGCCTCTTCTATGAACTCTGATCTACAGTTCTTATATTCTATTGGGTTCAAGTCAGATTATTGGCTGGAACATTCTAGCTGCTTTATTAATTTTTTTTTTTTTTTTTTTTTTTATGAAGCCAATTGAGAGTTTCCTTGTGTTTAGGTATTGCTGAAATGTCCATCCTTGTTTCATCATCTTCATTCTGGTACTCTAGGTGTTGGGACTGCATCTAATATTAATTTCTACTGAAAAGAGGCGGGATTGCTTTCTAATTACTGATAGTTTTCAGCTGGTGTCTCCATGCCTCATTGCATCTCCCTTTCTTTATGTGTTCAACACTTTTTCATTTCATTTTTGAAAATTTCAAATCAAACAGCACCTTTAGAAATGTATTTAATGACAAAAACGGTGACGTGTTCCATACTTATTTTATACACTGTATGTGTGTGTGTGGAAGGGTGTGCATGTGGTTGTTTTTAATACCACTGATGGCTCAATCTAATTTTCTACAAAATACGCTGGTAAAGTTGAGAATGAACTTCTGCTTGTTTGAGTTCACTTGAGATCAGTGGCATGTATATGGCCATGGCTGATGCAGAATTTGTGCTGTGTGTTTCAGTGGTGGTGAATAACAAAGAGAGTGTTTGGAGTGAAAGACCTCGAGGTGAGTCGACACTACGTAAAACTGAAAGAAAAACAAAACAAAACACTAATTTCCATTCATTTCCCAAGCTACTAGTATTTACCTGCAACATACAGGCCTACCTGAAATGATTCTAACAATTTCATTTTGTATCGATGTTTGTGTTTTTTTTATCAGATGTTGCGTACCAGGACAGCCTAGGGTCCACAAATGAAGGTGATGTAGAGTACACAGAGGTGGTTCATCCTCAACCTTTAGATCCTACCCAAAGTAAGTTCAACACTTAAAAACTACAGTACTGTGTAAAAGTCTTAGACCACTAGTATTTTCACCAATAAAAAATGGTTTCAAGTCGATTATTTCTATCTTTTGCGGTAGCGTGTCAGTTAGAAAAATCAGTTTACATTTCCAAACATCACTTTTTGTCTTTAATTGTAATAATGCATTGAGATTATTGTCTGCACAAGGAGTCTAACAACAGCCAGTGCTCCACACCGAGATCTGATCTAATCATCATCCAGTCTGTCTGGAATGATATGGAGTAACAGAACAAACTGAGACAGACTAAATCCAAAAGAACTGTGGCAACGTTTCCAAGATATTTAGTCTGTCTCAGTTTGTTCTGTTACTTCATGTCATTCCAGACAGACTGGATGATGATCAGATCAGATCTCTGTGAGTAGCGCTGGCTGCTGTCAGACAATAATCTCACTGCTCATTATTACAATTAATGACAAAAATAATGTTTGAAAATGTGAACTGATATTTCGCTACCGCAAAAGATAGTAATAACCAACTTCAAACCTTCCCGTTTTTTTAATGTTGGTGAAAATACTAGTGGCCTTAGACTTTTGCACAGAACTTCTGACAACTTGTTACATCTCAACTGTAAATAAATTGCCGTTTCGTGGTCTACAACATGAAATAATAAAAGTGTCTGCTAAATGAATTAATGTTAATGTTAATGAAAGAATCCCATAATAATATGCACATGAAAAATGTAGAAACACTGGACATAATTATGTGGCACCATTGTGCAGCAGTAACTAACAGTAAATGTGTGCAAATATAGAGCCCCATTCCTATATTTGCCTGAGGCCCCAAATTCACTAAATCCGCCCCTGGTCTAATTTAGCTGAGACAGCATTCCATTTAAGTAACAAATAATATAACAGACTAGTAATATTGTGGTTTACCGTTATAGGGCACAGCTTTTTAGCTAATGCAGATAAAGTAACAGTAACTGAGGGGAAAAAATGTACCTTGCCAGGCCAACTCAGTGGTTAAAAATCATCGGACCCAGCACGAACAACCCAACTTTGTGTTTACAGAAATAATCCAGCACTTTTTAGAGTATATATGTGATTAACTAGTTTTGTCAGAAATAATTAAAAAGTATAAGTAAGGATTACAAAGATGTGTAATACAATCTATTATGTTACTACATTTTTTTTTTTGGCATGCAATTTGTAATAGATAACAATTTGAAAGTAATCCACCCAACACTGCACGTCAGTATACTGTGTGACTTTGTTTCAAGTGTTCCACACTGTGCCGTCTCGTCTGTACTGCCAGCGAGATATTTCTTGAGGGGGGCCCGGTGGCTGCCTCTGTGCCTCAAGCCCCTTATGCTGTTTGCATGTCATAGAAGAAAGGGGGAAAGCAAAGAAAAGAACTCCCTTGAGTCCATGTGAACTAGGAACGCTTGGCAAAATAGAGGCAAAAAAGGAAAGGAAAATTGAACAGTTCTAAAAATGTACACTGTGAATTATTGCATATCTGTAAAACAAGAAGATCCAAACCTGCGGTTACACTGGGAATATGTTCATCATCATGCAGTGGCACTGACTGCTTAATAAAAACTTATGAGCTCAAAATCTGCTATTATACAGCTTCATTAAGGCAATCCTGCAGCACGATCGTGCCTTCATTACCACTCTCCCTGTTGAAACAGATGGCCACTGTCTGTCTGCCTTATTTATTTAAATGGTTATTTGTTGATTTAACTTAACAGGTTGTTCCTCAATTGTGTAATTAAAAGGTCTGTCTTTTTTTTTTATCTTGATAGGCTGTTGCTTTGTCCTTAATGGATGAAGAATTGGGTTAACAGTATCACTTATGATCATAATTGTCTAGAAATGGCTGCTTAAGTCTGGTTATGACAGTTCCCACCCTCAACATTGCCCCAAGATATGAATGTCGAGATCTGGTGAAGTCTACCGAAACATCCATTTCTCCCCATATCTGTATGAGGTTGTCTTTTTTACATGCATATTTTATTTCTCTTTGCTATTTAGGCTTATTGGAACCTAATTAGAATAAAACCTAAGTATCAT